>JBBPTB010000864.1:0-13128 GCA_038093875.1 Boletus tylopilopsis
CCTCATCCGTCTCTCTCCCCTCGTTTCACAACCGCTTCGGCTCAGTCGTTTCCTTCGACGACGGTACCTGGGCCTCCTATACTTTTCCCACAGACGCCGAGATCGCCGCAGAGAGCAACTGGTTAGAGCGCGAGAACAACGCCGAGCGCAGCACCTCGCCCCAGTACTCCCCTCTGCCCTTAGATGCCCCGCTCGCCAGTTATTCGGCACAGAGCAGGCCGGTCTCCCCCCGTTTCTCGATCGCCCCTACCGCAAACGACCCGTTCTTCATAGAAAGAAGAAGGTCCGTTTCGCCAAAGTTAGAGTCTGAGTTCGACCCCAACGACGTTATCGGAATCGGCAACATTCCAACCCCTGAACGTGTGTTGTCACCAACCCCGGTACCATTCCATCGTACTCCGACTCCTCACCCACGTAAGATCCCAAACGAAAGACCGTTTAAGGGATACCGACGAATTGAGCGAACAGAAAGATCCCATACTCACTGGGACTTATCGTTCCTACGCCCATACCTTCGTCCAAGGCAAACGCTAGCTAGACAAAAGAAGTTTCCATTCTAGGGAATAGGGTTAGCAGCGGAATAGAAAGTTTTGATCAGGAAAACCCCTCGTGACCTGAATCACCATGTCCATGATCGATCTCGAAGAAGAACTGAGAACGACGCAAGTCTTGTTGCAATCCCTGCAAGCAAGAGTGGAACAAACAGAGAAAGACAAAGAGTTGCTTACCACTGCACTCGAACAAGCAGCACAGAAGCTGAATCAAACAGCTGCTGAAAGCCAAGCAGCTGATCAACGAACGAGAGAATTAATTGATCTCACGACATGGGCAAAAACCCAACAAGGATACGGATCAGGAAGCGGAAACGGCAGCGGACCTGCACCGTCAAAGATAGAAATCTTCTGTGATCCCGGAACCTATGACGGATCCAAAGCCAAGTTCGAAGACTGGTGGATCAAGCTACAGTGTTGGATGGACGCCAATCCAAAACACTTTAACATCCCAAATCCGGATTACGATCCAGAAGATGCCCTACACCTGGAACCGGAGTTCATCCCAAACGTAAAGAATCGTGCATATGCTCTTCTCTCCCGGTTGAAAGGCACCAAAGGAGAGCACTTCGCCGATGTCGAGTTGCAACAATTGGCAATTGGAACGAACACACGGTACACGTGGGATGCATGGAAAGAAACGATTGAGAACCTCTTTCGTCCCCAGCTTCAAGCTGATTGGGCTCGACACGAACTCACAAAGTATCGTCAATCCGATAATACGGACATTGACATGTATCTTGCCAAATGGAGAAATCTGGCATACAAAGCCAAGGTCGCTGATGACGAAGCAATATGGCTTCTGGAGAACAACGTATCCACGGAGATCAGGAAGGAGATCTTCCGCCAAGGACTCCGCGGAGATGCCCTCCTATTGGACCATACCACGATGCAGCGTAATCCGCGACAGAACAAACTGAATTCCTTGATCCAGCACATCCATCGGATCGGAAAGAATCAGGAAGCCTACAAGATGTTTACGAAACCCACACACGTGCAGCACATAAAGAGCACAGAAACAGCGGAAATTAATGCTCTGCGGTGTTTCAATTGCAAAGGACCACATGCTGCAAAAGATTGCAAGAAGCCGAAGAACCCTTGTCCCGAATGCAAATTCCTCGGAGGTGGACACCGCTGTGATTGCAAATCGCGGAAAGTCCGGAACGCCACCACCGAAGAATCCCGCACGGAACAACCTCGTGCGATACAAGGTATGAATTTCGAAGAAATGAAGGCTTACTTTGCAGATCTTATTGACACCGAAAAGAAGGCGTCAAAAGGCACAGTGGCATGAACGAACTGGGTGTTCATGTCGCTAGTAACAACAGATATTCTCTTCTCTCTGTGCAGGACACATCCGACGATGATGCAATAGATAACTTAACCACGTCAGAGGGGCCCGAAAGGCTTGGCCGGGACGTAAAACCGGTGCTTAATTCCTCTACTCCTACCATGGCATCATCGTGCGCTACAGAAGAAGAAGAAGAAATCCCAGACCTCATTGCCACCGAAGATGATGACGACGAAGAACAGACGGAACCACCCGCAGTTCGTCTTCGCACTCTGAACCCTGAGAAGGAGATAAAACTACCCATCACGGTATTTTTCGGCGCCAATAAACGAAATGCAGAAGCACTTGTGGATAGCGGAGCGAACGTTTCCTTCATCGATCGACAATGGGCCCTACGACACCACGTGCCCATGAGACGACTCCCACGCCCTATTCCTGTCTATAACGTCGACAGAACTAAGAATTCCGCCGGCAGTATTACGCATTCTGCGGACCTCATTATCTCCTTCGACGGTCACAAAGAACAGATCAATCTTGAAGTGACGGACCTCGGAAAAAATTCCATGATCCTCGGTCACTCGTGGTTGAAGAAGCACAATCCAGATATCGACTGGAAGACGGGAACAGTCCGGATGACACGATGCACTGATCGGTGTCACAAATCCGCCTTCCTTCGCTGTATCCATAAAGAGGAATTGGAATCTCTACACTCCTTCCTTCTTCGACAAGCAGAAGCAAAGAAGGACGAGAAAGAGAAACCAAAAGAGAAAACGCCGGAAGAACTTGTCCCGCCGGAATTCCACGAATTCCTCCCCACGTTTTCCAAACATGCATCGGAACGGATGCCCGTACGGAAACCATGGGATCATGCAATTGATCTAAAAGAAACGTTTCAGCCAAAGAAAGGACGGCTCATTCCACTCTCGGTAACGGAACAAGAAGAGGTATCCGCCTTTGTGGAGGATCAATTGAAGAAGGGATATATTCGCCCGAGCAAAAGCCCTCAAACATCACCCGTCTTCTTCGTCCCAAAGAAGGACGGACGGAAACGCATGGTCCAAGATTATCGTTATCTAAATGAGCATACGGTGAAGAACAATTATCCACTTCCGCTCATTTCTCAACTTGTCGATCGCCTCAAAGGAGCCAAACTCTTCACCAAGATGGACCTTCGGTGGGGGTACAACAACGTCCGCATTAAAGAAGGCGACGAATGGAAGGCCGCATTTACGTGTCACCGCGGTTCGTTTGAGCCCCTTGTGATGTTCTTCGGTCTCTGTAACTCCCCGCCACCTTCCAAACGATGATGAACGAGATCTTTGCAGACATGCCCGATGTGGTTGTCGTCTACATTGACGATGTCCTTATCTTCACTAAGACGGATAACCAAGCGGAGCACGACAAAATTGTCCTTGAAGTTCTCCGTCGACTCCGAGAACATGATTTGTTCGTTAAGCCGGAGAAATGTTTCTTCCATGTCCGCGAGGTCGAATTCTTGGGTATGATCGTTACCCCTGATGGTATCAAAATGGATCCATCTAAAGTTTCCGCCATTCAGCAGTGGCCCACACCATCCACGGTGAAGCAAGTGCGCTCATTCCTTGGCATGGCAAATTTTTATCGTCGCTTCATCCAGGGGTACGCCCAAATTGCTCGACCACTACACGATCTCACGAAGAAAGACGTACCCTTCATTTGGTCAGACTTATGTCAACAAGCCTTCGAACAACTGAAGCGACACTTCACCACGGCACCAATCCTCGCCTTTCCAGATGATCAAGCCGAGTTCCGGCTAGAAACAGATGCGTCGGATTATGCCACAGGAGCCGTACTTTCGACCAAGAAAGGAGAACACTGGCACCCTGTCGCATACGCCAGTCACTCTATGACACCGGAACAACGAAATTACCCAATCGCAGATAAAGAAATGCTTAGCGTCATCAATGCATTGGAGATATGGCGTCATTATCTCGAAGGAGCATGACACACGTTCGAAGTATGGAACGATCACGCCAATCTCCAATACTTCATGAAACAACAGGATCTGTCTCGTCGACAAGCCCGATGGGCACTATATTTGTCCAGGTTCAATATGACCTGGGTGCACAAACCAGGTACCACCATGGGCAAAGCAGATGCGCTCTCCCGTCGAACAGATCATCAACAACATGAAGAAGATAACAAAGGAATGGTTGTGATTCCATCCACGGACGTCCGCCAAGTAACAATACGGACTGATGGAGACCATTTCGCAGATGAAATACGACGAGAAGTCAAGAAAATTCCCCATTTGGATCTCGTGTATCTCACATCCACATACGGCATCACGGAACAAAAGGGACTCCTCATGCATGATGGACAACTCTTTGTTCCCCTCACCTGTAATCTCCGACGACGGCTTATCACGGCACATCATGACTCCCCTATCGCTGGTCACCCGGGTATCGCCAAGACCAAAGAACTGATACAACGTTCCTATTGGTGGCCCGGAATGACTTCATCAATCGAAGCATACGTCGGAGCGTGCGACAAATGCGCCAGAAACAAATCATCAAACCAACAAACTCCTGGCACCCTACAACCCTTACCCATACCCGAGGGGCCATGGAAAGATATATCGGTGGATTTCACCACAGATCTCCCTCTCGTCGATGGATATGACAGCATTCTGGTGGTTGTCGATCGCTTCAGCAAAGCCGTAGAAATCATCCCCTGTCAGAAGTCCATCTCAGCGCTTCAAACAGCGAAGTTGTATCTCACCCATATATGGAAACATCATGGGTTGCCAAATACAATTGTCTCCGACAGAGGGCCACAATTCGCATCCCAGGTCATGATGGAAGTTTGCGCTCGACTACGCATCAAACCTCTCCTCTCCACAGCGTATCACCCACAAACGGATGGACAGACGGAACGGATGAATCGGGACATACAACAATATCTTCGAATGTTTGTCAACGAACGACAAGATGATTGGGTAGAGTGGCTTCCCATCGCCCAATTCGCCTATAACACAAAACAACAAACGTCAACAAAGAAATCCCCGTTCCAAATCACACTACAATATGAACCGCGGATGGGTTTCGAATCACAGAAAGAACGGGCACCCGCGGCAACCTCCTTTGTTGACCAAATTAAGGAAACGTTATTGATGGCACAACGGCGGATGAAGGAACAAGCTGACAAACATCGAAGAGAAGTTGACCCATATCAAAAAGGACAAAAGGTTTGGCTCGCCACAGAAAACCTACATCTCACACGTGCGTCAAAGAAGTTAACAGAACGATGGATAGGACCTTATCCGGTAAAAGAGATGATCGGATCAAATGCAGTACAATTACTGCTTCCGAAATCTCTACGAATCCACCCCGTCGTCAACATCACACGTGTCAAGCCATACAAGGAACGGCTCCCCGGTCAACCCGTCGAACGTCCTGGACCGGTGGAAATAACGGAAGAACGGGATTCTGAATATGAGGTCGAAGCAATCATTGATTCGCGAATGAAAAATTGCCGCTTCGAATACCTCGTACATTGGAAGGGTTATGATGAAACGGATCGAACCTGGGAACCTGTCTCACACCTGACGCATGCCTCGGATGCTATTCAGGACTTTCATGACTCACACCCCTCGGCTCCTCGGCGGCTCCAGATGACTCAGGCTGATTTCGCCAACATCTTTGCCTTTTGCGGAGCTCCAATTCCGGAGAAACCCGCTCACCTTTTGCCTTTTAATCGCCTCGAAGAAGTGACGACCGATTAGCACACCAATGGAGTCCCATTTCGCCACCTGGTCCTTTCCCGTCGTCACACCTTCCCCTTCTCCTCACCTTCTCCCTGTTGGCCTCTTTGGTTTCTTCCTTGTCCTCATCGCCGTCTTTGCTCCTCTCGCCCTTCTTATTCCCATCATTGCGGTCACTGTTATCTTCACCACCATCGTCCTCTTCTATCTTTGGCAATCCCATCGCCTCCCACTCTACACCGGTCTTGCCTTCTACGTCGGACAAACGGGCATCATCTTTATTGAGCGGTACTCTTTCGCCCCGCCCTCTTCCTCCGCCGCCGTTGACACCTTCAAACCATCGGCCTCTGGTTGGGATGAAACCGCCGCTAATGAGGCTTGGAATACAATGTGGGATCAGCAGCTCGCCAACGAGTTGCCCCATGACGATAGCGACGACATCACTGTCGATTGAGGACACTCGACCATAAGGAGGGGGTAGTGTTATGATCGTTCATTTTCTTTCCTTGTTCGTCCTTTTTCTTTTCTCTTATCTCTTGATCTTATCTTTCGCAGTCACGTGACATATGACGTCACATCAATTCATCTAGACTCATCATGACTCGTTCGGAGTCACGTGACATGACACGTCACAATGACTCATCCTCGGTACCGCATGACTCCATGCCACATCACCCTGACTCACCCCATACTCATTACACGTCATTGTGACTCATCCTCTTTTCCTCTTTTGGACACTTACCGTACATAGTAGTTGGTCCGTGCACAGTAGCTCACAGTATATAAAGACCAATACATGTACCAGAGGACCTCAGTCTTGTCCTCTTGGTTTTCTCCCTACAACCAACGTCTACCGACTCAGAGTCCCTTCACCTCTCAAGTCTAAGTCTGTGAGTATCGACCTAGGACAGCCTTCGCTGGCTGACGCAATCATTTATTTGGTTGTTGGTCGCTTCATTAGGACAAGACTATCTTTCCTACCTCAATACTTCATCCTTCAACTTCACTTATCATCTTATCAGTAAGCCCGCGCATTACCCATCACAACTTGGTTAACGCGTGTGTCCCGCAGTGTTCACCACTTCCTCCACCTCATCCGTCTCTCTCCCCTCGTTTCACAACCACTTCGGTTCGGTCGTCTCCTTCGACGACGGTACTTGGGCCTCCTACACCTTTCCCACAGACGCCGAGATCGCCGCAGAGAACAGTTGGATAGAGCGCGAGAACAATGCCGAGCGCAGCATCTCGCCCCGCTACTCCCCTCTGCCCTTAGACGCCCCGCTCGCCAGATATTCGTCACTGAGCAGGCCGGTCTCACCCCGTTTCTCAATCGCCCCTACCGCAAACGACCTGCTCTACATAGAAAGAAGAGGGTCCGTTTCGCCTAAGTTAGAGTCTGAGTTCGACCCCAACGACGTTATCGGAATCGGCAACGTACCAACCCCGGAACGTGTGCTGACACCACCCCCGGTACCTTTTCATCGTACTCCGACCCCTTACCCACGACCACGTAAGATCCCAAACGAAAGACCGTTTAAGGGATATCGACGAATCACACGGGAGGAAAGACCCTTGAACCGTTGGGAGCCATCTACCCTACGCCCGTACCTTCGTCCAAGGCAAACGCTAGCTAGACAAAAGAAGTTTCCATTCTAGGGAAAAGGGTTAGCAGCGGAAATAGAAAGTTTTTGATCAGGAAAACCCCCTCGTGACCTGAATCACCATGTCCATGATCGATCTCGAAGAAGAACTGAGAACGACACAAGCCTTGCTGCATTCGTTGCAGGCAAGAGTGGAACAAACAGAAAAAGACAAAGAGTTGCTAACGGATGCACTCGAACGAACGGCCCAGAAGCTGAATCAGGCTGCCGCAGAAAGCCAAGCAGCTGATCAACGAACGAGAGAGTTAGTTGACCTCACGTCATGGGCAAAGACCCAACAAGGATACGGATCAGGAAGCGGAAACGGTAGCGGACCCGCACCATCTAAGATAGAAATCTTCTGTGATCCCGGGACCTATGATGGTTCCAAAGCCAAGTTCGAAGACTGGTGGATCAAACTGCAGTGTTGGATGGACGCCAACCCAAAACACTTCAATACGCCAAATCCGGATTACGATCCACAAGATGCTTTACATCTCGAACCAGAATTTGTTCCAAACGTAAAGAATCGAGCCTATGCTCTTCTTTCACGTCTGAAAGGGACCAAAGGAGAACATTTTGCCGATGTCGAGTTGCAACAGCTCGCGACCGGGACAAATACCCGATACACCTGGGACGCATGGAAAGAGACGATCGTCAATCTCTTCCGCCCGCAGCTACAAGCGGATTGGGCCCGGCACGAATTAACAAAGTACCGACAGTCGGACAACACGGACATCGACACGTATCTCGCCAAATGGAGAAATTTGGCATACAAGGCTAAAGTTGCCGATGATGAAGCCATCTGGCTCTTGGAAAACAACGTGTCCACGGAGATCAGGAAAGAAATCTTCCGCCAAGGACTCCAAGGAGATGCGCTATTGTTAGATCACGTCACAATGCAGCGCAATCCACGACAGAATAAGCTCAATTCCTTGATTCAGCACATCCATCGCATTGGTAAGAATCAGGAAGCATACAAGTTGTTTACCAAACCTGCACACATGCAACACATCAAGAGTACCGAAACAGCAGAGATTAATGCTCTACGATGTTTCAATTGCAAAGGACCACATGCCGCAAAAGATTGCAAGAAGCCGAAGAATCCTTGTCCCGAATGCAAATTCCTCGGAGGTGGACACCGCCGCGATTGCAAATCACGGAAGGTCCGGAACGCCACCACCGAAGAACCCCGTACGGAACAACCCCGTGCCATACAAGGTATGAACTTTGAGGAAATGAAGGCTTACTTTGCAGATCTCCTTGACACTGAAAAGAAGGCGTCAAAAGGCACAGTGGCATGAACGAACTGGGTGTTCATGTCGCTAGTAATAACAGATATTCTCTTCTTCCTGTGCAGGACACATGTGATGATGATGCAACAGATAACTTAACCACGTCAGAGGGGTCCGAAAGGCTCGGCCGGGACGTAAAACCGGTGCTTAATTCCTCTATTCTCATTCCGACATCATCAACCGCCACAGAAGAAGAAGAAGAAGAAATCCCAGATCTCATTGCTACCGAAGATGATGACGACGAACAGACGGAACCACCCGCAGTTCGCCTTCGTACCCTAAACCCCGAAAAGGAGATAAAACTCCCGATTACGGTGTTTTTCGGCGCCACTAAACGAAACGCAGAAGCACTTGTAGACAGTGGAGCGAACGTTTCCTTCATCGACCGACAATGGGCTTTACGACACCACGTGCCCATGCGACGACTTCCACGCCCTATCCCTGTCTACAACATCGACGGAACAAAGAACTCCGCCGGCAGCATTACACACTCCGCGGATCTCATTATCTCCTTTGACAGTCACAAAGAACAGATCAATCTCGAAGTAACGGATCTGGGAAAGAATTCCATGATCCTCGGACACTCATGGTTGAAGAAGCACAATCCTGACATCGATTGGACAACCGGAACTGTACGGATGACGCGATGCACGGATCGATGTCACAAATCCGCTTTCCTGCGATGTACCCACAAGGAAGAATTGGAAGCGTTACATTCCTTCCTTCTTCGACAAGCAGAAGCCAAGAAGGAAGAGAAGGAGAAGCCAAAGGAGAAAACGCCAGAAGAACTCGTGCCACCTGAATATCACGAATTTCTTCCCACGTTCTCCAAACACGCATCGGAACGGATGCCCGTACGGAAACCTTGGGATCACGCGATTGATCTGAAAGAATCATTCCAACCAAAGAAGGGCCGCCTCATCCCGCTCTCGGTAACGGAGCAAGAAGAGGTATCCGCCTTCGTAGAGGATCAATTGAAGAAAGGGTATATCCGTCCAAGTAAAAGTCCACAAACCTCACCTGTGTTCTTCGTCCCAAAGAAGGATGGCCGGAAACGTATGGTCCAAGATTATCGCTACCTGAATGAGCACACGGTGAAGAACAATTACCCACTTCCCCTAATCTCCCAACTCGTTGATCGCCTTAAGGGTGCCAAGCTCTTCACCAAGATGGACCTTCGGTGGGGATACAACAATGTCCGCATCAAGGAAGGGGATGAATGGAAGGCCGCATTCACTTGCCATCGCGGATCATTCGAACCTCTTGTGATGTTCTTTGGCCTCTGTAATTCCCCTGCCACCTTCCAAACGATGATGAACGAGATCTTCGCAGACATGCCCGATGTGGTCGTCATCTACATCGATGATGTACTCATTTTCACTAAAACGGATAATCAAGCGGAGCACGACAAGATCGTCCTTGAGGTCCTGCGCCGCCTCCGTGAGCATGATCTCTTCGTCAAACCGGAGAAATGTTTCTTCCGTGTTCGGGAGGTCGAGTTTTTGGGTATGATCGTTACCCCTGATGGTATCAAGATGGATCCATCTAAGGTTTCCGCCATTCAGCAGTGGCCCGTGCCATCCACGGTGAAGCAAGTCCGCTCATTCCTCGGAATGGCAAATTTTTATCGCCGCTTCATCCAGGGATACGCCCAAATTGCTCGACCACTCCATGACCTCACCAAGAAGGACGTACCTTTTGTCTGGTCGGACGCATGTCAACAAGCATTCGAACAATTGAAGCAGCACTTCACCACGGCACCAATCCTTGCTTTCCCAGATGATCAAGCCGAATTCCGACTAGAAACGGATGCGTCAGACTACGCCACAGGAGCTGTGCTGTCAACCAAGAAAGGAGAACACTGGCATCCCGTTGCTTACGCCAGCCACTCCATGACACCGGAACAACGAAATTATCCAATCGCAGATAAAGAAATGCTAAGCGTCATCAATGCATTGGAAATGTGGCGTCATTACCTTGAAGGAGCACGACACACGTTCGAAGTATGGAATGATCACGCCAATCTCCAATACTTCATGAAACAACAGGATCTGTCTCGTCGACAAGCCCGATGGGCGCTATATTTGTCCAGGTTCAATATGACCTGGGTACACAAACCAGGTACCACTATGGGCAAAGCAGATGCACTTTCTCGTTGAACGGATCATCAACAACATGAAGAAGACAACAAAGGGATGGTGATGATTCCACCCGCAGATATCCGTCAAGTAACAATACGAACTGACGGAGATCATTTCGAAGATGAGATACGACAAGAAGTCAAGAAGATTCCCCACTCAGATCTTGCCTATCTCGCATCCACATACGGAATAACGGAACAAAAGGGGTTCCTCATGCACGGAGAACAACTTTTTGTTCCGCTCACCCGTAATCTTCGACAACGCGTCGTTACGGCACATCATGATTCCCCTATCGCTGGTCATCCGGGTATTGCCAAAACCACAGAACTGATACAACGTTCCTACTGGTGGCCCGGAATGACTACATCCATCAAAACCTATGTTGGGGCATGTGATAAATGTGCCAGACACAAACCCACCAATCAGCAAACCCCTGGGACGCTACAACCCTTACCCGTACCCGAGGGACCATGGAAAGATATTTCCGTCGACTTCACCACGGATCTACCCTTGGTTGCTGGATACGACAGTATTCTGGTGGTTGTTGATCGTTTCAGCAAAGCTGTGGAGATCATCCCCTGCCAGAAGGCCATCTTGGCACTCCAAACGGCGAAACTGTACCTCACCCATGTATGGAAACATCATGGATTACCAGATACAATTGTATCCGACAGAGGCCCGCAATTCGCATCTCAGATTATGAAGGAAGTATGCGATAGATTACGCATTAAACCTCTTCTGTCCACCGCGTACCATCCGCAAACAGACGGTCAGACAGAACGGATGAATCGTGATATCCAGCAATATCTTCGCATGTTTGTCAATGAGCGACAAGATGATTGGGTAGACTGGCTTCCCATTGCCCAATTTGCCTACAACACGAAACAACAAACGTCAACAAAGAAATCTCCCTTCCAGATCACATTACAATATGAACCCCGAATGGGCTTCGAAACACGGAAAGAACGAGCACCCGCAGCTGCTTCTTTTGTTGAACAGATCAAAGAAACATTGTTGTTAGCACAACGCCGAATGAAAGAACAAGCTGACAAACATCGAAGAGAAGCGGATCCGTATCAGAAGGGACAGAAGGTTTGGCTCGCCACAGAAAACTTGCATCTTACACGAGCATCCAAGAAGCTAACGGAACGATGGATAGGACCCTATCCAGTGAAAGAGATGATCGGTTCCAATGCAGTACGGTTACTGCTTCCGAAGTCTCTGCGGATCCATCCTGTCGTCAACATCACACGTGTCAAGCCATACAAGGAACGGCTTCCCGGCCAACCCGTCGAACGTCCTGGACCGGTGGAAATAACGGAAGAACGGAATCCCGAGTACGAAGTAGAAGCGATCGTCGATTCACGAATGAAGAACCGACGCTTCGAATACCTCGTACATTGGAAAGGCTATGATGAAACAGAACGGACCTGGGAACCCGTCTCTCACCTAACGCATGCCTCGGATGCTATTCAGGACTTCCATGACTCACACCCTTCGGCTCCCCGGCGACTCCAAATGACTCAGGCTGATTTTGCCAACATTTTTGCCTTTTGCGGAGCTCCAATCCTGGAAAAGCCCGCTCACCTCTTACCTTTTAATCGCCTCGAAGAAACAGTGGACGACTAACACATCAATGGAGTCCCAATTCGCCACCTGGTCTCTTCCTGTCATCACCTATCCCTCACCGTCCCCTCTTATTCCGGTCGCCTTCTTCGGTTTTTCCCTCATCCTGGTCGCCATCTTCGCCCCTATGGCTCTTCTCCTTCCCATCACGATCATTGTCATCCTCCTTGCCACTATTATCATCTTCTATCTCTGGCAGTCACATCGTCTTCCCGTACACACCGGTCTCGCATTTTATCTCGGACAACATGGTATCATCTATGTTGAACGGTACTCGTTCGCTCCACCTCCTACGACGTCCGCCGCGGAGGAGATCTTCAGACCCTCTGCCACGGGATGGGACGAAGCCACCGCCAATGAAGCGTGGAACACGATGTGGGATCAGGAACTCGCTCAGGAGTTACCCCATACCGACGACGATGATATTGTTGTCGATTGAGGACACTCGACCATAAGGAGGGGGTAGTGTTATGATCGTTCCTTTTCTTCCCTTGTCCGTCCCTTTCTTTTTCTCTTATCTCTTGATCTTATCTTTCTTATCTTTCGCAGTCACGTGACATATGACGTCACATAGACTCATCTTGACTCCTCTTGACTCATTCCGAGTCACGTGACATGACACGTCACAATGACTCATCCTCGGTACCGCATGACTCCATGCCACGTCACTCTGACTCACCTCGGACTCATTACACGTCATTGTGACTCATTCCTCTTTCCTTTTATGGTCACTTACCGTACATAGTAGTTGGTCCGTGCACAGTAGCTCACAGTATATAAAGACCAATACATGTACCAGAGGACCTCAGTCTTGTCCTCTTGGTTTTCTCCCTACAACCAAC
>JBBPTB010000865.1:0-13126 GCA_038093875.1 Boletus tylopilopsis
ACGATCTCGTTCGGAGTGTCGTTTCGTTCTTTTTTTTTTCATTCTTATTTCTTGTTTTTGTTTTTTCTGTTTTTCTGTTTTGTTTTCGCGTTTCATCTCTTTTTTTTTTGTTTGTTTTTGTGTCTATAGGTTTATCGCCATCGCCATCATCATGTCCAGCAGCATCGGGCAACGCATCGCAGACCCTCGCCAGCTCTCTGATGAGCTCGGCGTTATCGACGACGACGACGACGTGTGCGTATATCTTCCGCTCCTCCTCCTCCTCCTCCTCCTCGTCCGCTCAATCCTTTTCTTCAAGCAGCCAGTCCGACATGTACTCTAATCTCGCAAATTACACCTTTGGTACTCACCGTGCCTCTCTCACACCCTTTGGCGCTCCGGACGCGAACACCGCGATCAGTCCCCTCTCTCTCCCCCGCCTCAGTCCTGATCGCACTCCCCGCCCCTCCCTCTCCGTTCAGCCTGCGTCCCCACCGCCTCTTTTTGTCAGCAGTCATCCCTCGCATGGTGCGGGACACCCAGCCTTTTCTCATCGTCCGTTCTCTTCCCAGTCACGTCACTCGAGGGATCAGTCGTACTCAACTCAGTCTACCTCCTTCGTGTCCGGGTCCGACAGCGAGAAAAGCGAAGATCCCTCCTCATCCACAGATCCGATCATCGCTGCCTTTTACAGTTCTCGTCGTGCCAGGCTCATGTCTGACACCGCGTCCCAGCACACCTTTGGTCGTGCCTCCCATTCTCATGGGTTCTCCGCAGCATCGTTTCAAGATGGGGCAACCCCGTCATCTTCTTCCGTGTCCGTCACTACCTCCCGTTCTAGCTCTCGTGCCAGCATGCGCACATCTGGCCAGTTCAGCAGCGACGACGAACTCGAATTTGACTATTACGAGGACGGCAATGCCTCCCCTGTCACTTTCGCCAGGTACGAGTTACCGGACATCGACGAAGATGCCGACCTTGTCGAACCTCCCCCTCCCTCCATTCGTTCGCTTGCCCTCGATGGAAGGCGAGGCAGCCTACCCATGGCAATCCCTGGCGTTGCTCAAGCGAGTGACGCCTATAGTACCCGCAGTCGGGAGGGTAGCATTCTCACTGTCCGTCGCCCCAGTCGAAGCTGGGACGACTCCAGCACACACCGTTCATCCCACAGTGGAGAAGACCCAACTCTCATTCTCCCAAGATCTGAACCTCTTTCTCGTGCAGACTGGCGCTCAGTGGAGGCACAGCGTCAGGCACAACAAGCAACAGAGCAAGAACAAGAACAGCCCATCGCCGCCCCGACCGATGCGTGCGATGGTTTCGATGTCCAATACATTCTCTCAAGGCGCTCCGAGGGAAGTATTCGCTCTGTCGGTTCTCTCTCGTTCATACGCGGTCAGCCCAGAACCTCACCACACGCCTTCCTGGGGAGCACGACTACGTTACCCATTGTCGAAGACTCCTTCATGAGGCACCTTCAGAGAAACGATCGCGCATTTGATGATGGTCGCTATTTCTGGTCATTCCAACGAGAAAAGGCAGACGCCTCGAGCAGTTCCGCGCGTCGAAGGCAGCAAGTGCATCAGCACCGGACTGAAAAATCAGGGAAGGATGTGGGTCCCCGTGTTCAGGAGATGTGGCGCTGTGGTCATGTTGGCCGCTTCAAGGTCGACAAGCTGGTCTTCAAACGTACGTTGACACGATACCCTCTGTGAATTATTTATTTATCATCCTTTGTCTGTCGGATCCGCAGCAACAGCTCATTCTGCGGATTCAGCCAAAGGTACACAGCAGCGAATCCACGTCCGTCATATCCCAGATCCTTACCTACTTGGCAATACCACTAGTGGTCCCCATAGCGTCATCCACAAGCACTCCCGTGCTATCGCATTTTCGATTTTCCGCTCTCATGCTCTGTTTAATAGCCGCCAGGGAGCAACAACTGCGGCTGGTCCTTCCAGCACTCAGACGCACATGAATATGCGATCAGGAATCATGTTGGCGCCAAAGAAAGTGCAAGAACAATATACCAGTACGAAAACGACGAGGCAGCTCAGTACCCATGGGTTGCTTGACACCGAATCGCGCGGAGGCCGTCGTGGTGCTCAAGGACTCTCATTTCGTGAACGAGATTCCCGCGATAAGAATAGGAGACGAGGGCTGGAAAAGGAAGACAGAAGTAAAGGCAAGGCTTCTGGCAAGATCAGGAGCAAGGACAGGAACGGCAAGAGACCTCAGCGCGCGAACCTGGCAGAGAGCACGGAATCTAGCAGTGCCGGGAGCATCACCACTGGCACGGTGAAACAGATGGTCTCCGCCACCGAACGTCCCTTAGTGAAGGTCCAATTCTCCCCTAGCATATCGTCTTCTACGACTGCTTCCAAAAATGATTCAATTAGCCGTCCAGTTTCGCCATCGTCATTGGTGCCACCGTCCGTCACTGACTCTGGCAGCGTTCTGGACGGGAGTGAAACGGCTTCCATACCATCCTTTCGCTACCGAGATCACCGCGACTCACTCGACTCGGACGACCGCTTCCCTACTCGTACAACACACGCCGAAGCCTTCAGTGCATTGGATCCGAATGATATCGAGAACTTGCGTGCGAAAGCCAATAGTGCCCGTGTCACCGTCGACTCAGGCTCGACGCTTGAACGCCTCCTGCGTGTCTTCCGCAGCAGCTCAAGAACTGACGATCATTCTTCTGGCACTCAACCTAGAGCGTTCCACCCTCCATGGTTGATCACTGCCGGCCGCGACCAACAAGAAGAGAATGATCGTGTCCTGAGTGACTTGAATGCTTCTTTCAGAGACGTTGGGCTACTACATACGAATCCTCACAGACCATCCAAGTCGTCTTCGAAACGGAGGTCCAACCAGGGCATCCTCGACCAAATTCCCGACGACTGTCTCTACATGCTCCTACCCCTCTGGCCGGGCGAGACGGACACAGCGAGTGTTCACCCCGACACCAACAGCACCGCATCGTTTGTCACGAATCCAGAGAACCGGCAATACCTACTCGTCTACTACATCCCGTTTACCGAGAAAAATCCAATCAACAAAAAACCTGAAAAGAAAAAAGCAAAACATTCACATTCGTCCGACAGTGGTGTCGAACCAGACCCGAAGAGTGTTTATCTCCCCGAATTCCGCGTCGTCGCTCGGGTGGTCACGTACGACGAGCTGCGACTGAGCGGGGTCAGGGTTCCGAGCGACGGCCTGGCTATCAATGGCCCCGAGTGGGAAGCGATCAGTTACGCCGCCACTGGCCCTCCTCGAGACTCGTCTGACTCGCACGTCGTCGTCTGTCAATGCCTAGGTCGTGATAATGGTTTCGATTTCCTCGAGCATGGCCTTCACCAGCTGGGGCTTTGCACGCAAGAAGAGCTCTCCCAAGTCGTCGATGTTTGGTCCGAGACGGAGGAACCGCAATTCAAGATGGTTCTCACCCCGATTGGCAGAGCGGCCGTCGAGATGATCTGGCTCGGCTGCCTCGCCATTACCAGTTTCGGTCCTTCTACGTGATACCGCAAGCGGTGTCGCGCGTCGCTGTATGTATCAATAGTGGGTTATTTCTGATTCGCCTCTTTGGAACACACGTTGAATTCGTGTCAAGTTGGTCTTTATGGTGTCTCCTCTTACTCCTTATCGTTTTTTTTTTCCTCGCCCTCCTTTTTCTTTCTTTCTGGGGTGTAAATATCCACGCTATCACATCTATGAATCGCATCTATTCACGCTCATGCATTGGTAGGATTTAGACGTTGTGTACATCTATGCCGTCCATTTCTGTTGCATACCCTTGTGTCATATTCCGCTTTTCCGCTTTCACGTTTTGGATTGTACAAAATTTGCCCGCATCTTATATTCGCCTTCGACGTTGCATAATTACTCTCAGTACCCTGATGTAGCATCAGTTTTCGTGCCAAAGTGGCTTTGAATCATTGTGTAACCCGATTATTCATGTACGTTCTACAAGTCCATCAAGAAAACAAAGGGGGAAAAAAGGTAGGGATACAAGATCATCTCACGCGACCGAGACCAGTATGCTAGCTAGTTGGCTCCACAAATGGACAACTCCTTCATCTCCTGGAGGACGCCCTCCACCTGCAGACCTGTCGGCGAGATGCTGGAAAACGAGTGAAACCCATACCTGAGCGTCCAGCTGGCCAGCAGCATAGTCATCCCTGACATTCTCTGGGAAATATCTAACGCGCGATCGGACGTGATGAGCGGCGTGGGCTAGGGTGAAACGACTCGCCTTTGGACCGCGCCCATCTTTTCGTAGCCGTCCTCTGCAAACTTACATTGCATCCGTATCATGGCTTCGAAGCTGGGGTCGAAATACGGCACGCGGAGATCAAGCAACTGCGGTAGTTCTGAGATGAGCTGGTCGTTGAGCAACTCAAAGATTTCCTTGGCATCGTCGTGCTCGTGTTGTGTCTGGAAACAAAGGTCCAAACGCCTGAAAAGATGCGAGGCGGGGGGAAACGGACCCTGGGTAGCTTGCTCGGGTCTTCGCTCGGCTTGTCTATCACCTTGCGTAGTTTGCTCCTCGCTGCATCGTAATCGAGCAACTGCGGGTACCCTCAGGTCAGTCGAGGATCTCGTACAGACACTAGAGAACCCTCACCTTTTTGTTCCGCTTAGATATGTGCTCATTGATGACAGGAAAGTAAGCGTTCATCTTGCCGAGCGGCTCCATGATGCACGTCCGATACGGCGCTTCCTAGACGATCACACAAGAGGATCAACCACGATCGCGTCCCGCAACGCGCGCGCCAGGATCGGTCCACGTACCATCTCTCTCTGCACACTATTGTCCAGATCGTCGACGGCGCTCTTGAACGCATGACCCGACATCGCACCATCAGACGTCCGATCCGACGCACCATAGAAAGTCGTGATCGTGTCTGCCAACCGGGCCTGGGCAGAGGTCATGGCTAACGTGGGGACGAGGTGTGAGATGCATCCGTGGATGGACCTGCGCATGTGCGCGTGATGGACGTACCCCGCATGGCATCACTGTACGTCTTGCTGTCCTTTTGCAACGCTTGGCATTCCTTTTCGAATCTGGGGTGGTATGTGTCAAGGGTGGGGTGTGAGAAGCCGAGTGTAGACTCACGCGTGGAATTTGGACTCTTCGTCTGCAAACTCGCGGTCGACTGTGCGTTCTATTTGACCGGTCTTTTGCAAGACCTTGGTGGGGGCAAGCGGTGTGTCTACAGGCTGCCTTGGTTGAGTGACGAGAGACTGCGCACCGTGGTCCCGGCCCTGTTCAAGGACTTCTTGAAACTATGGGGAACATGAGATTAGTCCGTCTACCGGACAACGCCTCGTGCATACCCTGTCCAACTCATCTGCGAGTAAAGAGCTTGCGATTGGTTCGAGCGGGTGCCAACGAAAGTTGAGTGCTACCGTGTCAATAATTCAAATATGACCACCGATTACGTAAACATGAAAACAGTTGTCATTGAATTCAGCATGGATCACAAAAAAAGTAGCTGTCAGAGCGAACGAAATCAATCGCCTTTCCACGGAGCTGAAGTCAGTCTTTCAAGAAGCGGCGTTCCACCTCGTGCAACACCACGGCCCCGCCCCTTCCCCCTGCTTGGTTCGCCCCTGCCTCGTCCACGAGGCTATGGATCACAAGTTAGCCAAGATGCTCTTTCAACAGTGCCGCGCAACATTTACCGGGAAACTCTGAATGTCATGTATCCGCGATAATAGATCAGGTTGGGTTTCCGTGCCTTCCTCCGTCATCGGTTCGTAGGCCTTGCCTGACCTGCCGTCGTCTGCAGGGTGTTGGTCTGTCATTGTGTTATAAACGGGCACAGCCGCTTGATATCGTTGGTGGGTGTCCTCGTTCTCTGCTCTTCTGTAAGCTTGCTCCCACTGAGCGACTGGAACTGAGGCCTCGTCCGGTGCATGGGTCCTGTTGTCATACGTTGTTCTCGGCACGTCAGAAGGAAAAGGTCGAGTACGATCAACGGGAGAAATGGGAGCCCGATGAGCACCGTGACGCTCAGCAAATTCAAGATCAGGGCGTCTGTCACGTTGCGGCCGGCCCCAATCGTGGTCGGGGTCTGGGGCTATCCAAACATCAGCCCGTTGTCTCCGGGCTCGATGTCCGTACTCATTATCGTTGAATTCAGATGGTCGCTTCCTCCCCGTAATTGGTGAGGTAGCGCGCATTGGTTCAGCTCGAGGTCTATTTGAAGGGTTCTGTGGGCGCCAAGAGTCGATGGGGCGATGAGGCTGTGTAGGCGAAGTCACAAGCGGACGGGACGTAGCGAAAGGAGGCGAGTAATAATCTGTCATACGGCGGGAGCTATTCACCTTGCGTGTCCTGCGATGTTCGTCGCTGAATCTTCTGTTGTTTCTGGACGAGTCTTCCCCATCAAATTCATGCGAAAAAGTAGCGCTAGCAGGTTCCGACGGGGTAGTGTCACCATTTTGATCCCGAGTAGCTCTCTCGCCCGTATTGATGCGGAACTCTGAAGCCTGCTGTTCCGTACCCAAGAGAAGAGAATTCATGGGCTCGGAAGAAACTGGCAGCTGGACGGGGGCATTTATTATTTGGGAGCTTCGGGTGTCGTTTGGGGGAACTTCTCGAGGCTGCTCGTCAACGGTAACCCCTGTTCCCCTGTTTGTTGAGGACAATTCATTACTCTGGGGTGGGTAAGAGTCCGTCTGGACTGCAGGTGCTTCAGAACGTTTCTTCGACATCCGCGGACGGGGTGGGGGGATCACAGGGCGGAGCGGAAGTGACGCAGGATGATTAGCTAAAACAGAAGCTTTCACATCCTCTTGCTCTTCCTTCCCAAAATTGTTTCCCTCGCTTTTCAGTGGAATCGTGCGTACGCTACGATCGCCACTATCGTTTCCTTCTGCACGGCCACGGAATCGTTTCAAATGGCGTAGGTTTACGTTTTGCTGAGCGGGAGAGACGCCAGCTAGCGGTCCAATGTTGATATTCAGCTCTTGGTTGGGCCCGTTCGTAAGGTCCAAAATGGTTTGCGACTTTGGAGTTCGCGAAAACGCGGACTTATAATCAGGGGTTGCGCGGACATCTGCGCTGGCACGATTGGACACTGATGCGGGCTGAGCAGGAAGAGGCGGAGGCGTAGAAACGGCTGGGGGTGCCCCTGGCATGTTCGTATCCACTATCATAGCCAAAGTAGGCGATTGTGATGCTGATAGTTTGGGGGGTAGGTGTCCGCCGGTAGCTTTCGCGGTTGACGGTGCGAGCATAACACCACCCGAGATGGGCTTTGCCTTCTTCTGCTTCGACTGCAAAGTAGCTGGAGTCACGTGAGCGTCAGACGATGGGGAAGTACGATTAAGTGCAAAATCTTTTGCACCGTCGTCCACATTCATGGCGTTAGTGGTTTCTACGGCGAAAGAATTTTCTTCGTGGGGCGCGCGAATCCCCGACGTGTCTGCAGTTCCCTGGCGCTGCGATGCATCGACTTCTTCAGGATAGCGGAGTTGCTCAACCGTCTGGCCATTGGTCGCACGCACGTGTCCCAAACCATTCGCTTGAGCTTCCGCGTGGGCTTGTTGTTCAGCTAGAAGTCGAGCCTGCTCGCGATTGCTTTCGGCTTGTTGACATTTCTTCTCTACTTCAGCTTGGCGCCGTCTTTCATCCAGAAGTTGGCGTTCCATTTCAGCGTGCGCTCGTAGACGTTCTTCTTCCGCAATTCGACGACGCTGAGCTTCTTCAGCCTCTCTCTTTTTCCTTTCTTCTCCTAAGCTGCGCAGAGTGCGGTTGGTTTCTTCTAGCTTCTGTGACTTGTCTGTATGCATTCGACGAAGATGCTTGACTGCGCAAAGAGGCTCAGTACGAGTTTTGATGGTCGCTTTCTCGTCTTCATCCATACCTAACTGGGGTTCGGAAGGCAGATCGTCACCTAGAATCTCAGTTGCCAGCTGGGGAATCTGACATTTTGCCTTCAAAGCCTCGATTTCTTTGAGCTCGTCTATCGCAGTCGTAATTTGTTCCTGCACTTCGTGCACTCGCTTCGCTTCGGCAGCTCTCTTCTCCTCTTCCTGCGCTTGCCGCTTTGCGAGTATGCCCTTTCTTGCCTCCTCCCTAGCCTTGTTTTCTTTCTCCAACGAAACCAAGACTGCCTCTTTTGCGTTCAGCTCCTCGCGCTTTCTTTGAAGCTCCTGGAACTCTTGTTGCAGCGCAGTCTCCTGTGCCCGCTTGGTTTCCTCAAAGGCGGTACGCTGTTCTTCAAATGTTCGTACTCGGAGTGCGAGAGCATTCTCGTTGTCAACCTGGGCACGGTGAGCAATGTTAAGTGCCGATGTAAGGTTTTGAACGGCTGCAACGATGGTCTTGCTTTGAGCCTGATATTCTTGGGTGAGAGGGGTGGGAGAGGGGACGGGAACAAGAGAGGACTCGTTGGTATGCGTCTGAATGCCGTCGGTGGGCAATCGCATACGTCCAGAGGAGTGGTTAGCTGGATAGGGATGGTGGAGGACGACGGGTGTAGGGATGCGTTGTGGCTGAGCAGGTTGATCAGGAGTGATGCTCGCCCGTGTCGCGGAAGAATGGTCTGCAGGCGGTGACTGAGAAAACGGTAGGAGGGGTGGGGGGGCTAGATTGGCAAGCATGGCACTGATGGATTGTAAACGATCTTGTCGAGACACTAGGGAGTCGATAGAGGCGCCTGCGGATGATGATGGCCGCAACATTGCGTCCACCACTGCTGAAGAAGGGGAGTGCTCCACTGATCCCTGAGAGGCAGTGATGATTGGAGGAGTATGGATCCGAGAGGTCGTGATCGCCGTCGTGTGGATCAATGGGGTAGAAAACGTGGAACTATGCAGATCTGTTTCTAGGGCTGGAGCCCATGAGGCAGGGGTGGTAGGAGACGAGCCGGGTGGTTGGGGCAAAACCTCGACGGGTGGGATGAGACTGGCATCTTCTGTGGGACGTCTGGCGGTGGTAATGCGCAAAGGTGGTGGCGATGTAGAAGCTGTGATATGCACAGCGTCGTTGGACGGACTCGTGCTCATCTGGATGCGCGAGGCCAATGAGGGGTGAGAGTCGCGGCCAGCTAATTGCTGCAAGAGGGTTGGTCTGGGGGTTGATTTGGCAAAGTCGTGGATGAAAATAGGAGGGGGTGTGGAGATGGGTGAAGGGGTCGGGGAACGGTACTCTGTGTTATCCGGCTGTAAAACGGAGATGCGACTGAGCAGTTCTGGGGGTTTTCCTATCGACTTGAAGCTGAATTGATTGAATCGGAGTGGGACAGGGGCTGATGGGGGATTTGATTGCCCTGCGCTGCTTCCTGCACTCGTTTGAGGCTGGGAGGAAAGCAAATGCGAAGGGGGACCGAACATGGAGTCGGGCATGGTCGCACTACTTGATGATGATAGTCTGTGGAAGAGATGCGGCGACTGCGGATGCTGAACAACCTGATTCAATGTCTTTCATTATATTTAGTTTGATCTTTTCTCATGAAAAAAACTCGTTCGAAACGGTTTCACCTTTGAAAAGATCACAACAAAGACGAGATCCTCGTGCGTCGTGAAGAGGGCGTGGTCTGGGGCAAAAAAAAATATTAAAAAAAAATATAGCTCCTCCTGGAAATTGCCGACTTGGATTGAATTAAAAGACAGTCACTATGTATTCACTACCAACTTCGTCCCCTCTCCGTCAATCTCATCGCCTTCGATGCCGATCAGTCGATCTCGTGCTTCGGAGAACGTGTTTTTCGTGCCGACTTGCGACCTTTGGTTTCCTTGCTCTCCTGTGGTGCTGGTGGTCGAAGTGATGCTGCAAACCAGGTCGTAACACACCAAACATAGCCATGGAAGACATACCGTGGTCGACGGGATATAAGTCATATATTCTATACAATTGCAACACAGCTTGTTCCTTGTCCTTGGCCTCGATCATCAAATCTGTTGGGTTGTATAGTAAGTGGACGGGAACTACTCCAGTACTCGTCAACCCACCCATGTCATCTGGAAGCCCCTCTGGCAGGTTCTGACACCGGTCAGAATGAGCTCGCAATTCCATTATGCTGACAGCACCAGCCCTGGGTTCGCTGTAATGCTGCTTGGGCTTAATACCTCGCCGCCTGAAAATCTCGTTTGCTTGTGCGATTATGGCCGATGGTGCAAGTCCAGGCGAGGGATTCAACGTATCATGGTGGTAATCGAACACCAACGGTACTGTGAGCTCAGTACAAACTGGCAACAAGTCCGCGGCGTTGTAACAGAGCTATGAAAATCTCGTCACGACATGAGACAAATTCGGCCGCTATATTTACCTCGTCATTCTCGAGCACCAGACGCGCCCGAACCTGTGCGGGAAGCTTGTGTTTTATGACATTCTTGATCCGCTCCAATGTAGCTGCCTTGTTGCCATATACGCCGCCTCCATGAATGATCATGACTCCATCCTGATCGATGCCCATGCGATCCAGCATCTCGGCATGGTACTCGAGTTCACGGATGCTAGAGCGGACAACAGACTCTCGAGGCGAGCCCAGTTGGGTAAACTGACCGGGGTGTGTCGTCAGTCTGTGTCCATACCTTTTAGCAAGGGCGCCGACTTGCGCAAGGAGTGTGGCGCAGTATTCAAGAGAATACCCATAGGTTTCATGCGACGCATAGGGAAACATCTCTGACGAGCTTAAGCTAGTTGAGAGGGTCTGAAGATACAACGATAGAAACTTACATTCTCATAAAACGGATGTTCTAAACAGTCGTCGTTTAGCATGGGAACAAGATGCCTTGGAAAAGTACTTGCATTCTTTTCATTCCATTCTATGATCTTTAGCATGTCTTCCGCATTCTGTCTACCTAGACCCTTGACCCAGTCTATACCATTCTTCTTGATGGTATCGATTCTAACGTCCGATCAGTGACCGGGAATCGTCCCGTTATGACGTGACTGACCGACATGTCCTGGAACAAAAGACGGCTTCATTCGCGGGCTTGGTGTTCCGTAGGACGGTGTTGAGACAAGCATAGCCTGCAAAGAACAATGGTTCAATGAAGATGGTAAAAACACGATACCTACCCAACCGTCCTCTAAAGGTAGAGGCCTTCTTTTCTACGTCAGGTATAATATATACGGGCTCAGGTTTGCGAACACGCTTGCGTTTTTTCGGAGGTACCTCCGAATCGGCAACCGAATTGTCTGTCGTTCGCTTGCGATCGTTCCTCGAGCTTGTTTGTCTCTCAGCGACTTTTTTCTGAGCGGGCTTCTTGCGAGGCTGTTTCTTTGGTACCTCATCCTCGAGAGGCGTAACGTCTTCCATGACCTGCTGATCGATGAGACGACTTTCCTGGACGGCAGCTCGTCGTGTTACGGGTGGCATTACAGTGAGATCTTGGACAGAACAGAACCAGCTTGTGAAGGGCCATGGCGGTATAGGGGATCGATCGGACCAAAAAAGGAAGTCACTATGTTGAATTGAGTCGGAGATTCAAAAATGACGAATATGGAAGTACTAAGCGCCCATGACATTTCTCTCTGTCGCGCCAACGAAATGGTTCGAACTATCATCAAAGGAGGTGAGTGCATCTCGTGTCCGCGCGTCTTATTTATAACCCAATAAACCAGGTGTTTGGAAGGTTGGTGCATCCGAGACCAGTCCTGTGACCTTGCTAACACATCTGCCAGAACACCGAGGATGAAGTCCTCAAAGCTGCCATAGCAAAGTATGGCAAGAACCAATGGTATGTATTCGACCGTGCTCATTCAGTCGTCGCTGACGCTTTGGCAGGGCACGAATATCGTCTTTGCTCGTCCGCAAGACACCCAAGCAGTGCAAGGCTCGGTGGTACGAATGGCTAGACCCTTCAATAAAGAAGACCGAATGGTCGAAAGTGTGTCTCTTCTCGTTTCTGTCATTTCAATCTCACGCTTTTCTGGCTTTTTAGACCGAAGATGAAAAGTTGCTTCATCTTGCCAAGTTAATGCCAACGCAATGGCGGACCATCGCACCTATGGTTGGGCGCACTGCCACGCAATGTTTGGAACGATATCAGAAGTTGTTGGACGAGGCAGAGGCGAAGGAAAACGAGGAGTTAGGTTTGACGGGGCCGGGGGGTGAAGCCGGTCCCAGTGCCGATGATGTTCGACGACTACGACCTGGCGAAATTGACCCAGATCCCGAGACGAAACCTGCACGACCAGATCCCATCGATATGGATGAAGATGGTGTGCCACTCATCATTCACCTTCATTCCTTCGTTTGACTCTTCGTCGCAGAGAAAGAAATGTTGTCAGAAGCCCGTGCTCGTCTAGCCAACACACAAGGGAAAAAGGCCAAGCGGAAAGCTCGTGAGCGTCAACTGGAAGAGGCACGACGATTAGCTGTTCTTCAGAAGAAGCGTGAATTGAAAGCAGCAGGTATCATGTTCGTCTTAACCCCTGTCTTCGAATCCTGCTTAAATATACTCATATATTTTCTAGTGTACGATATAAAACCAAGCAAAAGGGAATGGATGCAAGTATTCACTTTCAATTTTGATTTACCTAGAACTGATTTTTTTTTCCAGTATAATACGGATATCCCATTCGAAAAGAAGCCTGCTCCCGGCTTCTACGATACCTCTGAAGAACAGGCGCGTGTAACGTCTGCTCCCGTTGGTCAATCCCTCCGGCGTCTCGAGAACAAGCGGAGAACCGACGATGACGAGGCGGAGCGCAGAAAACGTCAGCGTCGTAACGGAGAAAACAAGGGCAATGAACCCCACCAAACCAAGTTTATTGCCGCCCGTGATGCTCAGATTCAGAAACTAAAAGAAGCAGAGAGCATCGGTCGTCGGAGGAAACTGGAACTGCCTGCAGCTCAGGTTGGCGAGACCGAGCTGGAGGAGATTGTTAAAATTGGTCATAGTGGAGAGAAATCCAAGGCACTTGTCGCGGATGGTATTGCAGCCACAGCCAAGCTGATTGGTGACTACGAAGGCCTGGAAGGTGCACGGATGGCGCGGACACCTCGCACAGCACCTCAACGTGAGTTCTTCTCCTCGTCGTTAACCAGTGTCCTGACTTGTGGACAGAGGACAATGTCTTGACCGAGGCGCGAAACCTGCGTAATCTGACGATCGCTCAGACTCCTCTGCTTGGCGAAGAAAACACACCCCTGCACGTTGGACCAGACGGTGGAAC
>JBBPTB010000866.1:0-13124 GCA_038093875.1 Boletus tylopilopsis
TATCAAGGTCGCAAAGAAGGGCAAGGTCGCTGTATAGATCGTTGGTTCAGGTTCTTATCTATATATTTATCGTCGTTGTAATACTCATGTGTATGTCGGATACCTAGTTCCGTAGATCAACCACGATCGCCCTTTCAGTTCTCAGAACGGCGGCGTTGACCGACACGCGCGTCAATGCCGTGCTTGGCACTTGGTCGACGCGTGCTCCGGCGCCCTCGTGGATGTGACCAAAGACGTTCAGCCGACACGCTCTCAGATCGTTCAATCTAGATGATAGTATTTGGCACCCAGCATTACTTCCTCTCCTTGTCTGGTCGAGCGTCCCATATGGTGGCGTATGGGTGATGAGAATCTCGGTATCGTCGGGTATCCTGCTGTATATCACTACGAGGGGGGTCAGGGCCGTGTGCATGTACGAACTTTTGAAGCATACTTTTGGCTTCTGCTACATTATCGTACTGGAAGGCGCCCATAGCGTACAGGGGGGCTGCCTTCAACGAGCGTTGAGAGAGAACGTCTATCAGCGCCAACTCCTTTGGTCACTCTTGGGGAAACAACGCTCACTGGAGATCCATACACCTTCCATACTCTCCCCGTCGGCGCAGTGAAGTGCATCCCCTCGTGCTCGAGGTAATACAGCCCAAAGGCCGACTGGCTGCGCATGTATGCCCGAGTTTCTTCGATAACCTGGCCATCGTCAGAACCACTTCGATAACATGACGACGGAAACATGTACGTCTGCCTCGAAGCCCCAGCCAGGTTGGCCCCACAAGGGATCTAGACACCTCTACCAACTAAAATTAGCATCTCAAACGTGCTCGTCGTCGGGGATGGTCCACGTACATCGTGATTCCCAGCGACGACGCTACAAATTCGAGCGTGAGCGCAACGCGCACGGACCAGAACGAGCAACGCACATTTTCACAGGGTGATCGAACGTCTTGAGCCATTCGATTGTCGACGCCAACTCGGACTGGTGGCCACAGTTGCTCAGATCGCCGCCGTGCAGTAGGACGTCCCCAGACGGGACCCGATACGAGGTGCCCGAGTGTGTGTCCGAGATGCAGACGAATCGGGTCCAGCCAGGGCCAGGGTGGGGAGGGAGCTCGGTGCCCTCGACGTCGATATGGACGGCGTAGTCAGTCATGATCGTACGCGCTCTTGACCTGCCCAGTAACCTCGACTTATAACGACTCTTGCTAGCTGTGCGAACCTGAGGGTGGCAATGACATCGGCTAAGGACTGTCGTCACAGCAAGCACTAGCCTCTACTACTATCGACAGGTCAACTGTTTCGACACTTTTGTAAAATACGTATTTCCACATCATTTTAGTCATCCACACAGTTACAACAAATTGAGTATGCATTTTGGTGCTCTGCGCACTTGAACGGAGGGAAATGAAGCAGGAATGGGCGAGGTCGTTGTAAAATCCATGTCACGTGCGCTTGTCCTCTGATGTGACATTCCGTGTGCATAGGATAGTGCACGTCATTCGTCCACACTGCCTAGATCAAGGTCCCTCAGAATAAACACCGCCTCCTCGACGCGCATCTCCAGTACGTTTAACATCTCCCGTTTCCGCTCCCATTCCACCAGCACCCCCCGTTCCATCCGTGTCAACAGGTTCACGTCCTCAGCAACGTCCGTACGCTCCCGCTTCAGCAGCACGGCCTTGACGTTTGGTTCTTCCTGCTCCGCTTGTCGACGAATACTAATGTTGAACAGAGTCTTGTAGAGACTCGAAAGAAGCGTTGAATACGCTTTCGTCAAGTCGACGTGCCTATACAAATCATTCAGCACGCTCGTAAACACCACTTTCGGGACGACTCACCAGAGATAAAACGTGCGCGTCGGATTGCGATCTGCAGTCCTCGGAACCTCTTGCGTCGATATCAAAAAGTCGGAAGAGAGCGCAGACAAGAGCGGTCGGACGTCCTTGTTCGCCATCATGGCCACCTTGGCGATCTACAGCCAGGAAGATGTTAGCACGGCCCCGTCCTCGGCCAAGTAGAACGACGCACATGTTTCTCGTCCATCTTTCCAACGTCCAATAATAGTCTAACGATCCGCACACCATCGTCCCCATGTCGTTCCCTCGCCACGGCCTCTAGTACACGTCGCCTCATCCGCTGGCTGATGGTATCAAACTCGACACTGATCTTGTTGTCACCAAGACTGACGTAGGACGCCACTTTACCAGCCGGCGTCGGGTTATCCGCACATGCCAAAAGGCCAAGGTAGTCTTTAATCACGGAGGATGTCGAGGGCTTTTTAGAGCTAGTGGCGAGTCCTTCGGTCAGATTCTCGTCGTCCGGAATGTGCATCCCAATAGCAGCAATAGAAGTGGGATCTGAAGACGAAAGTAGGACAATACGTAAATACAGGTAGACCGACATACCTGATCGTATCTCAGAAACGGATTTCTGTTTCGACTCGGTTGCTTTGAGAGTAGCTCTCATGACTACGGCAGCACTGTGATTAAACCGTTCTTCGACGGCGGTCTCGATGAGCTACGTCTACTCCATCAACTCGACGTCGGGCATGTTCTCTCGCGAGAGCGTACCTTGTTGCGGATATGGACGTTGAACTTGTCAAAGTTGACGCGAAAGTAGACATTGTCCTGGAAGCGCTAAGACTTTATCCCCTCCCAAGACAGAGTAAAACTCACATCCACCACCTCTTCTGCCACCCTGTTTTTCTGCCAGACATAAATTCAATCACAACCATGAAACGCCATGGAGCCGCCTACCTTGGATGACCGTCCGCTCGGCTGTTCCCTCGCCCTGCGTTTCTACGCCAAAATCAATCCATCCTTTTTTTTCACCCCAAAACATGACAAACAAAACTCACCAACCCAACATTCTCCGCCGCCGCCTCCTCCCTCCTCAACTTCACATCCGCAGCCACCTTGGCCTCCCTCAGCTCCCTCGCCGTCGGAAACCCCGTCATCTTCGCCTTCTCCTCCGCCTCGTACTTGATCCGCTTGTCCCGCGGCGAATTGTGCGACAGCACCGTCGACGGCTTGAGATACGACTCGGACACGAGCTTGTACAGCGACTGCGCGTACGCGCTCGCACGCTTCGGGTCGTATCGGGACACCCGCGCGACGATGTCGGGTGGCCGAAGTTTGCCGTGATCCAACACGACCTGTACGATCTCGGCGCCCTGGGCGCGTCATGGTCCATCCGTCGGTCCTTGAAGAGGGGGGCAGGACATACCGTCTGACCAAACAGACTCTCCGCGCACCACACGTACCGCCCGAATCTCAGCCGCAAGAGACATTCGAGCGTGTTGAACTCGAGCATGTCGCCTTCGTCGTCCGTATGGGCATGCCAGAGAATGTTATGTTGTACAAGCACGAGGATGGATGCGCGCACGGTCCGGGGCTTGATGCCGGTGAAACGAACAAGCTGTGTGAGGGAGAGCCGACCTCTGGTCAACAGGGTGGACGCGACTTTCTGGCAGATGCATGATGAGGAGTCAGTCAGACCGATCCAAGTTTTTGCTTACCGCTGTGAGCGGGCCAAAGTGAGTGTCTATGATTTGTGTGCACAGACGGCAGGTGTCTGCGTCGGCCATACGTTGGTAGTCGAGTCAGCCGGGGTATTCAATGGGACTTGTCAAGTGACATCGGATCGCAGATGAGACGGGCGATTACGCTTTGTTCACTAACGTGGCGATTGCCGAATTGAATTCAACATGTGTATTTACTTTTCGACTACCTCGTTGCCGTGTTCGAGTCTCGTATTATACCAGTCCAACTATCCTTCGATTTCATGCACTAAAAAGGTCAGTCGTGGATACAAGTGCAAAACGGAACAGACAAGGAAATGCAAATGTCGTGCGTGATGGACAAAAGGCGCTGTGCGGAAAAAAAGAAATAGAGAAAATACTTGACCCTACTCTTGAATGCTTGATGTATGTGAAGGTGAGGAGGGGGAGGAAATGCGAGGACAAAGGTAATAAGTTAGCACTGCACAAGCAAGACGTGCAGTGGACTGCGACACAGCGCTGACTGAGGTGATCCGCCACATCATTGAACACGCGGCCGTTTTGACCCTACAAACAAAATGTTGAGTGTCTGGAGTATACCGGAATCGCGCAAAACACACCTGGTGAGGGCTGTGGGTCTTCCACGTATGCGGCCTCACTAGGATCCACCTCGTCGAAGCATCTTTTCGATGACGCTTTGCTCGAAAGGGTGGCAGAGCTCTCATTCGAAGCAGCCTCTGGGTCTATGCAGTCTTCCTCGTCCACCCCTTCGGCATCTTCGTCAGCCCAATCCTCCCATGTCGAGTCGTCCAGAAGGGTGGCTTCAATACTACTTTCATGTCCGTTCTGTTCAGTAATGAAGGTCTCATCAAACTCTGCTTCTGTATCGATGTCATGAGCAATAGTGCAAGGGTACATCGACAATGTCATACCGGCTTCACGTTCCAGCACCGAAACAAAGTTAGAATCAGACTCATCAACTTCTGTAAATACTTGTTCCCGGGCCGTATCTGGCTCTTGATTACCTGATGTTTGATCTACTGATATTGTCAGATAAACACTCCGAGTCACTTCGGAAAATTACGTACTGGTAACTTCCTGTGTGGACTCGCTGGTTGTCAGTTCTTTGCCACTAGGGTTCAAGTCGTCTTGCTTGGCTGAAAGTCGAAGATAACTCATCAAAATGATGAACGAGATAGCTAAATACACTGACGTACCCGTATCAGTAACTTTGTCAGTGAACCCACTCGACTCGGGTTCGAGATCCACGCGCGGAGGAACCGGGGTAGCAAACGACGTATCCTCATTATCCTCATCCGAACCGGGTAAGATGACCCGACTTTCGTCCGCGACTGTTGATGTGTCTTGTTCCCCTTCTTCCTCGTAATGTGAAGGTTCGCCATATTGAACTGGAGCGGCCCCACCGACTCGCTCTGGAAGTTCCTCACCATATCGTTCGTCATACTCTTCCGGCTGAACATCATCCAAATATTCAGTCTGCTCGCCTCCAAATTCAGATCCACGCCCGGTAACCGTTGCCGCGGCATCGGTGTCTTCTGCCACTGTATCGTGAACCAAGTCAGCATCCAAAGTTTCGGATTTCGCAGATTCGTCTTCGCCGCCCACGTTGGTACCCTCGTAATCGTCTTCGTCTTCGAGAACGCGTGCCTCCTCAGTAGCTTCCTGATATTCAGCAAGCTCCCGAAGACCGGTCGTGTCCTCCGGGTTCTCTTCAACGGTTTCTTCAGTGGTTTCGATTGTATCGACTTCGTTCACTGGTTCCACTTCAGCGACCGGTGCTACCTCCTGGAGCTCGGAATCAACCGTGGGATGCGACGGATACTCGGCTCCTTCCTCTTGTTGAGGGAGGTGGCGCTCCTCTATTGCACCATACTGGTCGTTATGTTCTGCCGACATAACTGTAAGCTATCAATCAAGTAGTGGTGACGAATGGCTTGACAAACCTTCATCCTGTTCTCCTTCCCCTGTCTCAGCAGCCACACCTAGTCGCTGAATTTGCTCCTGAAGAGCATAGTATCGAATAATAAACCGCGGGACGTTGGCGCGAAGAAGAAGTCGAAGAGGTCCTGCAATGTTAGATCCATCATGTAAAACGTTGAGATCGTGCAAACAAATGTCACGTGAATGCACGTTGTCCTGTATATATAGTTAGCAGAAGATTTTTCCAGTCAAAAAGAGGACCGACCTCAGAAACTGCCAACTGTAGGTCGTAGGCATCAAGGATGAGTTCACCTTCGAAGCTATAGGGAACACGAGAAAGTAAGGCGTCATCCTGACGTAACGCCTCAAAAAGGTTGCTCAGAGATTCATAGTAGAGCGTAGGCTGGTTCTCAAGGATGAGCGAGCAAGTACCCCGCTCAGTTTGGGGCCCCCCAGTGGATTCGTCCTCCACGATGTGTTGATTAAACAGCACAAATTCTGGCTGATCGAGGTCGACAATGGACAGTAAAACAGCGGGAGGAGGTTCGATGTAGACACCGTCTGAGATACGGAGGGGATCAACGGCCACTCCTTCCGTTACCGACGTCTGATCTGCGGCCTTTTCATCTTGAGCCAAAGGACCGCTATAGTATGCTTCCTCAGCACTTGCAAGAGGGGCTGACTCAGCGGTCGGTGGCTCTGGATCTTCGTGCCGAGTCACCTCCGAATTAGCAGGGAACTCGTCAGCCGCAGGATGAACGTAGGGTGCCTCATCAATTGCGTCCACAGGGGTAAGCGTTCCAAGCAGCTGTGCATTGGGACGGGTAGCGTCGCAGATCTGCTCGTAGGACTCACTGACCGGAAGCGCATTCCCGTCAGGAACGTCAGCGGGATGGGAAAGCTCCGAAGATATTGCTTCTGAAGAGAGGCCATCTAACGGCTCCACGTGGACAACGTCAGCCACCTGGTGGTCAGAGGGTGCGGGATGCACCTCCGACTGTTGCGCGCTCTGTGACTCGGGGAGAACGGCCTGCTCTGAATACGCTAGCGACGCTGAAGCTGGGTTTTCGGAGTCGATTGGAGCGTCGATGGATGGCTGTAGAGACTGGGAAGGGACAAGAGGAGAAGGTGCATGTGACGCGTCGTAAACTTCAATGTCGAGTAGCTCGTCGGGGTGTGAACGGTGATATTCAGCAGTTTCATCAGCCATTTCGTATTCTGCATTATCACCAACGTATTCTTCCATGTCGACCTCTACGCTGGCGTGTTCCCCGTAAGTAGAAAGAGAGAGGTGGCCATCGTGGTCCATCAATGCTTCTGTGAAGAATTCTGCGGTACCTGTAATGTGCATTGGGACATCTGGATCTGAAGAGAAGTCAAGCATTTGTGCATCGTACGCATCGATCGACGGAGTGGCCGACATTTCTGGTCGGGGCGGAGAGATGCACAACAGTCGGGAAACAAAAGGCCTCGGCGTTTCCCATGGTTTTCGTCAGGCCTTAGGGCAAGCTTCAATTGGTCCGTGCAGATCACGTGGTATGACTCACTAAGCCAGCTCGCCGACGTCGACAGCGACGGCGTCCGAGTCAATATGGCTGCCCAAAGTCCCCATCATGCAGACGTCGAATTTCTTGTGCGGCGGTCCATGACCAAGGGGTACCAGCTTTTCTCCCTGCTCACCCCTCCAGCCTACGCGGCGTTCGTACTCACCCGCAAAGGTCGAGCTCAGTTCACCATAAATCGCTTCCTGCGCGCGACGTGGGTCGGAGGGGCAGTCGGTAAGTCTCTACACGGAACATTTGCGTTTATCGTTCATGCCAGTTTAGGATGCGCGGCTGGCGGAGGGTTCGAGTATGTCCGCTCCGCCTACTCGAGCGAGAGCACCGTCAGAAATAGGCACATACGTAGTGCCTACGATGTACGTTCTTCTCTCAGATTGTACGTTTTGCACTCAGCTATCCCATAGACCGCGTCACTACGCGAGGACGACCATTCCACTATCGGTGCCTTGCTCTTCGCCGTCCTCACCCCTGCACTGTTGTGGAAGAGAGCAAGCGCGGTAAACTGTAAGCTGAGGGTCTGACGCGTATCAAAATAAAGTAGCTCACTCGTTTCAAAGTGGTGTTGGGCGGGGCTGGCATCGGTTCTTCCATTGGTGTCCTGAGGCATTATGGTCGCACCTTGACAGGAGACCCACCACTACCGGTTGAGGTCCCCGAGACTCTCGTCGATTCTTCACCATAACAGAATCTTGTGGTGACGGTGATGGTGTCAGCCGTATCAATCCGGACGCACGACGGAAGGATGGCAGCCATCATATTACCCTACATTGTGCATTCGACTATCTCCTTGCCTCGTCTTTCAATCTCCCATCCATGACGGGATGGATTACAAGCAGATCCTCCCTGTGGGTCTCGTGTCCATTCTTGCCGTTTCCCCCATCCCCTTGTCGCACTTTCCTTCCATTATAGCAATCAACACTACTCATATGCTCCCGTGCGGCGACATTGAAATGATCTTGATAATGCACGCGAGAGCGTAGCTTATGCAGTACGTCATCAATGACATGTAGCCACCTTTGAGCCACATTGGGCTGGTCGTCGTGCCCGTGGACATGTCGTTGCCTATGTTCGATCTCTCGTTTGACGGCATGTGCCGTCTCTGGGTGAAGGTGCTCTGTCTCTTTTTCCTCCCCATGTGAACGTACCATCTTGTTGACATACTGCGCCCCTACCAATGCAATCGTGAGATGGGCACCCTCCCATATCGGTACTTACCGAGTAAGTACTTCCTGACCAGGCTACTCATTATTTGTCCATGTTCGTCGTCAACGACATAGTTGTGCCCAGGTAGAGCTGTATATCCATCATGTCCGGAAGCCATGTACTCTCTCGTCACGATCTTGTATGTCCGCCCGGTCTTCTCCCTCTTGATAAACTCCCCGTCCACGAGGACAGGGGTTCCCGGACTAGAACTACGAGCCGAGCTCTCCGCGAGTGTACCCGCCGCTTCTTGTAAAAGCCAAATTCCGAGCACACGTTGGCCGGCGGGACGACGAGAGTCCCAAGACACACGCAAGCCAGACACGATAGGGAACCGTCTAACATTACTAGTCAGTGGAATTAAAGAAGCATGCTGGACGTTCGCTTACCCTTCTTGTGCTGGATATTTGGACAATCCCGCTTCGAGTGCATCCCATAGGGATTCGCCATCTAGCTCAAGTACAACTATGGGGTCATCAAAGGGTAAAATCTCCAGAATATTTCCTAGCGTAATCTCTCCTTTAAGAAAAAATCGAGCAAATGAATCATAGTATGTGGCTGTAAAGAACTCTTACCCGCCGGATATACAGTGTCTCCTCGCAGCGTCCCGGCAGCAATAAGGACCCCATCGGAACCACTGCCACAAATCGCATGCAATGCATCGTCATATGCATGCCTCAAGACGTCTGCGAACCAATTCCCTGCAGCCGTCTGTGGAGAGAATATTAGTTGTCTAAGTTAGGAGCAAATTTCCATACCTCGTTTGTACGCAAGAAATGGGATCGCAAATCCAGCTCTACTCCAGTGATGCATACGGTTTTTTTCAACGACTCGGACACCGATGACAGCACATCATGAAGAATTTTCTGCAGTGTCTTCGAAGACGGCATATCGGGTCGGATCCGATGGTGTTTACCTGGACAATAGCTGACCAGCCTGCCCAGAGGGTAAAACGACGATGAACGCTTACCGTGGATAGCTTTGATTATCTTCTTCCTCACGCTGCCTGGAGGGGTATCTTCCAGCTCTAGAGTAAATTCGCTCAGTTCTCTAAAGTCTGTTCCACTCTTAACCACCAATACATCGCCGTTGTCCTTTTCGGATCCGATGCTTGGTTTCGAAACATCGTATCCCTCCCACGTAGTAACCCCTTTGGATACGAAGTACAGGTGGTCGTGACCACCCAGGATGATGTCTGCACCATGTTCGTTGGTGATGGGTCGAGTACTTTGAGCAGAAGGAGATAAAACTAGTAAATCCTTGGCTAGCTTGATGTCCTATGGTAATGAGAGTGAGTAGTTATTTTCGTTGGGCGAGTCGTGATGTTACATTTGGAAGCCTACGAAATATATCAGCGATACTTTCAAATGGATTGGGTTGAAACCACCGTACCGAGCATGAGTCAACGCGATAACAAGGTCACATCGGTGTTCGCCCCGTAACCGCTGTGACAATTCTCTACCGGTCTCCGCCATGTCCTTGAACTTGAAATTGGTTGGCCATGCCGGTATCGTGCTAATCCAGTCTCTGTAAAACCGCATTGTAGAGCACGTAATCTCGGTTCCAAGGCGCACTAACTGTTCGACGAGGCCAATGACACCGATTCTGATGCCTGAGCGTTCCAGCACCTTGAAGAGATGAAAGTGTTCTGGAACGTCGCTGGTATACTCGTCGACGATGTTGCTCAGCAGCCAGGGCTATGGGTCAAGTAAGACATATTTCATGGAACTCTGTCTCAGAGAAACGACTTGCAAACTTTGTGTCGTCGACCAACTTTGAAAGGTGTGGGTATCCTGCCACGTGTGCTACTCAACTTTGCGCATCGAATGAACCGAATGGATCCAAACCGAAATCAAATTCGTGGTTGCCTTCACGATGCAACCAACATGATTAGCACAGTTACCAATACAGATCTTGCGATGAAGCACGAACCAGCCAAAGCGACATCCGGTGCAAGCTCATTCATCACAGGAACCTGTGCCATGCATAAACTAAGAAGATTGTAGCACGGAAAAGAGTCTCATCTCACCATGTGGCTTCCTCGAGTCACCGTACTTTCGACCGATGGCGAAAACAAGTCACCAGAGAAAAACGAGAGGCCATCGCGCACTCCATCTGGTCTCAGGTTCCACCTTCCTCGGATATCGTCCAAGAGGGCAGCGAACTGGGTGACATCGATTGTGTCACCATTCGGCGAGACCTTCTGTGGCGTGACCCGGTACACGTCGTTCCAGTGCAATATCGAGAGTCGGCGCGACATGATGACCGCGTAAGATAAGAATGACTCCGAGTCGGACCTTGTGCCACTCTATCTGCCGCTTGGTGTGTACACCGGAGCCGGGTCCAGGCTGCTATTTCTCCCAAGCACTCCTGTTTTATATATATACTCTTGGTCATCGATTCAAAGTCAATCAATCCAGTATTACAACCGAGCAAGGACGCTCCGGCTGCGATCATGATGGTGGGGTCGAGTGAGATTTGTCACGCTACGCCGCGTCACACTGACTTTCAACCAACTCGTAAGGTTGATGCCACGCAAAACCGACCAACCTCACGTGATCAACGTGACACTTTCCTATGTGTGAACTTGCGAAATCAAAAACAATAGAGCAATGAAACTTTGGAGAAATCCAAGCTGCGGATGCATTCAGATTGTAGTAATGAACCTATTCGCAGTTCAATTTGATCAGAAAGGTGTGAAAACTAAGTAGGGGCAGGAAGTGCCCAACTACATGGATTAACTGAGGTACTAAAGTAGCAAGTGAAATACTCACCTCAGCCGCTGCCCAAGAGGTTGGAAATGACTGAGGGGAGTCATGGGAGAAAGGACAGACTTTATACTGATGTGGAGGCATGCTTGTATAGCCCCAACAGTATCCGACACTAGAGGAAACGATAGGACACAAAGTATAATACATACAAGTAAGTCCGAGTGAGTCCAGTCCGAGTTGTTATGGTTTTCCCTGGTTGCCAGACTGGACCCTCGTTCATTTTTCCTTTGTTCTTCACCATTCACCCTTGACAGACGGAACACGCCCTTATCCTGAAGGCCTAGCAGACGCCTTCCACCCTGAGGAGCTCATACGCTTGCTCACGCAGTACTCGCTGTAGGAGTACACCCCCATTCCCTCGCTTACGTCCGCCATGACGCTAAACTGGGCTTCCGTCTGCTATGACGTTAAACTAGACCTCTGAGGGGTAACCCTCGTTCCCTCAGCACTCACGATGCCCTGGAGAGGTAACCTTCGACTCTCGGCCCTAGGGGTAACCATGAACCCTAGCCCTCACGACACAACTGCCCCCAATGCCTAGATCTGGGACATGACTCACGATAACGCCCGGTTGCTACTGGCAACCCATGACCGCTTGACGGATGGGAGTTCCCATCATGGCTACAATACGTTTCCAGATCCGCTGTCACTACGCTCACTGATCCTCACATACCCGGACGGCGGATCCTTACGATAGATACCATTTCCTCTTGCTGTGGAGCACCACTCTTGACCCTCCGTTCAGCCATGTACGCCCGATGGATGAGTCTTCCCATCATAGGCATTATGTCAGACTAGGTTCACGTTTCACCTAGTCTTCCTTTCTGATCCCACTGGTCTCCATGACCACCTTCCGCTCTTCCCGACAGCAGGATCCCGTTAGCCCTGATGGCCGTTCTGCCATTCAGGTATTGCCCTTCGCCCCCTTCCTGATGTGGGAAGGACATTGTTCCTCTTTAGGAGGACACCCTTAGCCCAGATGGTCTGTGCGCCATTCTGGATGGTATATAGAGACCAGAGTACTAGCTATTAGACCCTAAGCTAGTTCTATGCCATTGTGTACTGCAATCTTTCTGCACTTAAGTGTGCCCTTGCAATCTACCTGGTTTACTGGTGTACTGGTGCTTGGACGTCAAGACCTCGTCCCTCTTGGCCTCGCTTGCATTTCACGCTCTCCTTGCTCGCCCCTTCCAGGTCGAGCTCATCGTAGGTCACACCTTAGCTGGTCGTTGGCCTTACCCTGTGTACAGGACGTGCACTCCGCTGGGCCTCTAGCTTGCAGTGCACAAGGTTTGCCTTTGGCTCACTATTGATCCAACCTCTCCTCGACTAGTGTTTATTCTGCCTGGGCATGTGCTCGCAGTAAGTGTAACACGAGTCCAGGTATCTGGATGTCAATCCGTGTTACGACTTTCCCTGGTTGCCGGACCGGATATGCCGGATCCTCGTTCATTTTTCCTCTGTTCTTCACCATTCCCCCTTGATGGACAGGACACGCCCTTATTCTGAAGGCCTAGCAGATGCCTTCCGACCTGAGGAGCTCGAATGCTCGCTCACGCAGTACTCATCGTCTAGGAGTACACCACCAATCCACCATCATCCTCTGATGGCCCCTGAGGGGTAACCATGTTCCCTCAGCCTCCCCCTTATGTCCAGAACGACGCTAAACTACCAACGTCCGCCACAACGCTAAACTGTGACACTTGAGGGGTAACCCTTGTTCCCTTGACACTCGCGACGCCCAGGAGGGGCAACCTCAGACACCCTTGGCCCTAGGGGTAACCATGGACCCTAGCCCCTTGCGACATGACCACCCCCGATGCCTAGATCGGGGCATGACTCATGACAACTCATGGTTGCTATAGGCAACCTTAGACCGCCCGATGGATGGGAGTTCCCATCGCGGCTACGATATGTTTCCTGATCCGTTGTCACCACGCTCGCTGATCCTCGATTACCCGGACAGCGGATCTCATGTACAAGCTAGTTTCCTTCCTGCTGCAGAGCACCATTCTTGACCCTCCGTCCAGCCGTGTACGTCCGATGGTTAAGCATTCCCATCAAAGGCATCATGTCAGACTAGGTTCACATTTCACCTAGTCTTCCCTTCTGATCCCACTGGTCCCTGTTACGGTTTTCCCTGGTTGCCAGACCGGA
>JBBPTB010000867.1:0-13107 GCA_038093875.1 Boletus tylopilopsis
TGAAGTGGATGCACATGGCTCCTTATGCTGTCTTGCCCTCCTTTCTATTACTCACCAAGCACAGGCTTCGAAGCTATCCCATCAGAACTGCAAAGTTTCTCGATGCCCTGGGGCGCCCACAAGTGAGGAAGTGGCAGTTTGACACCCTTGCCGCCACAGCAACATTCCAGTGTCTTGTTCTTTGCTGGGACATCGCTCGTCCTGTTGAGAGCATCAACACCTTGGCTTATCTCAACATGCTTGTCCCGGACCAAAGAGGCATCTGGAAGCCTTGGAAGGAGAGGGTGGCTGACCGTATCGTGCACGAGACGGACATCTCTTTTGTGCCAACCATGCCGATGTTTGGGGATGCATGCCAGATACAACTCAGGGATCTCCTCAACAAAGCCCAGTCTGGGTACATTGCATATAGGTGCTTTTACGATGGATCGGGTGGATCGGGAAATGACGCGTCGGCAACACATATGGGTCATCTGGATCCTTTATCGGGCAATCTGGAGCACATCCTTAACCACGTCATGGTCATGATCTTTGCATCTATTGTCCTTCTCGCTCCATCTGAGTAATAGCGTATATGATGTTCTATGTTTCCAGTGATTGGTGCAATTGTGAGTCCATTGCCATCTGACAGAATAGCATTTGATGTGTCCAGACTAGACACGATATTTCTATCGATCTACTTCACTGGAGGCCTGGTTACCCCACTTGTCTCAAATGAATATATATACAACAGTCACTCGGAGACCCATCGCATTGATGTCATGATCATGGTGCTAGCTTAAGTACTGAAAATGAGGAACAGAGGTTCAGTGGATATAGTCTATGCTTCCTCACGTCTGGAAGGAGAAAGGGGGGGATCTCTCAGCCACTGGTTACACCCAATGATAATGAGTTGAAATTGGGATATCCCGATGACCCACCAGCAGGCTGTGCCGATGGTCAAGCCTGAGGGCAAGGAAGGGCATGAAGGTAGCCACATCGATCAGCACATGTCCGTGTGCACCAATCTCCAATGCTGGTTTTCTACTATGCAAGGCAGGTTACAGCATGCTTTACAACGAGAAGTGCCATGCCACAAACAAGTACTGCACTTGCATCTTTGCAATTGCCTTGTTAGTAATTCTGTAACAAATAATCTTCAGACAGCACTCGGTACACACAGGAGTGGAGAGTGAGGGTGCAAGAGTGTGCAGATGGGCCTGGAGCTCTGGACCCCAGAGTGTGAGGATGTGATGGGCAAGTCACTGAAATGGGTGAAGACGAGTGGCTCAGAGGTGGTGGTGCGAGAACAAAGAGTGGACTGCTACATCACTGAAACCTTTTTTTTTTTGTTGAGATATATAACTGCCTTATAAACACCAAAATGAACATAATGTAACAGAGATTTGCACTGTTTTATATAACGGCTTGTATTGGAATGGACTGCTATCCTCCGTTGCAGATTGCACGAATGTGACAGCGCTTGCCAGATAATCAGCCTGATTCACACTATTTGGCCATAACGTGTATCATTGTGTATCAATCACATCTGATCGGCAATTTTTGTGCATGTAGACTAGTATTACAGATTTATGTTTCATGCCCCAAGGTTTGTGTTTGAATATGACACTATCCTCCATTGTGAATCACCCAAATACATTGATCATTGAGAATGATCAACCAAATTTGCATGCACACGGACATACCACACATGATTTAGCAGTGATTGCCAACTGATGTGCACTCTTTGTGTTATGATCGTTAAATTTCTTCATTCTTTTTCCATTCTTTTCTATCATGTGACTCACTCTTATCAGTCACAGTCACAATGACTCACTCTTATCTCTTATCTCTGACTCATTCCCTGACTCACACCAACTCATACATACGGAGGACCAATAACAGTAGTAGCTCATCGCTTACCTTAGCTGGTCCGTGCACAGTATTGTACAGTATATAAACCCCAATTGAATACCAAGGGACACTAGTCTTGTCCTCTTGGGTTTTCCCCTACAACGAGTACACACTCAGTCTCCCTTCTGACTCTTAAGTCAACTCCTGTGAGTAGCAGCCTGAGGACTCAGCCTTTAGTGGTTGATAGGGTTGTTTCACTTTGTGTATGCACTCCCAGCTTATCTTCTATTTTTGAATGCCAGATATTAAACTGATTTTGGGCATTGGTGACAATATTGTGTGATATTGGGGGTTTCAGAGACTTTTATTTAGTGGGCCACTGAAGCAGTAATATTACTTGGAGTTTCCGGTCGAAGTATCAGATGTCTAAACTTCCCAATCTATACCAAGAATTGTTCCATAGCAAATTCCCGGTCTTGCTGAATATATATTGCAATTGTGTTATTTAATGGTGTGAAATCTAAGCTTTCTGTGTTTGTGTTCTGCAGGTACAACGAGTCCAAATGTTGTAACTAGTTGAAACTTTCCACATTCATGTTCTGTGTGTACAACAACTCCAGATGTTGTAGCTAATCTAATCTTTCTGCATTTGTGTCCAGCATGTACAGTGACTCAAAAAGTTGTAAGTCATTCGGCAACATAGGCAATTTGAAATGTATAGACTCGGATCTACCATATTCCTGTAGAACCTTGCCCATAGTCAAATCCAACAGTGTAATTGAGAAGATTTCATTATTACTAGTAGGTATACAGATACTACATTTTATTCCTACAGATATCAGAATTCTTCAACCACCAATACACCATGCATGGGCATGGGCCACACAGTTCACTGCTTTAGAAGTACATTATCAATTGGGGGGAGCTCATGATGTAGTTACTACTCCATTGATGTGGCAACGGACATGTTTGCAATTTGTTCAGGCTCTGTGGCAAAGGCATGGTGACAATGGAAAATTTTTCTAGGAAGGAATGAGAATATGAATAAACACCAAATTAAGACCCACTTGTTCCACCATTGAAGCAGTTCTTCAATCGCTTGTGTTCTGGCTTGCGACCTTGGCTTCTCAAACCAGTTGACTATGTTGTCATAAAATAGCCCATAGTCAAAGACATTGTCCATGAGGTCCCATGAGGTGCTGCTGGACAGCGCGAAACAAAGCTAAAATCCTTCTATCAGAACCATAAATAACATTGCAACAATACTTACCTGGACAGCAATGTATGCGATCGCATGAGGCTGAACTGTCCTCATCTTGAGTAAACCTGCAACATCACACTGAGGGCGAACAAGACAGTAAGGCCTGCAGGACCTGTTACTGGAACCCAGGTGTCCAGAGTCATGTTCATCCTCTATTTCCTCATGAGCAGAGCTGGGGGATTTGAAGACACAATGGAATGCCTATGAGCATAGCACAGATGATTAATTGGCCCAGTGTGACTTGATGGGCATAATTCACATACCCTCACAAGCAGGTCACCCTTAAATAGACCACTTGATGGGCACTGCAAATTGTACTGCCCTTGCGCATACAGGAACGATGGCCACATATATGCTGTCACCAGATACTTTGAATGGTTTGTGCGGATTGCATTGCGGACACTAAAAAGCATTTTAGATAAGTGGAGAATGAGAGTGGAGAAATCAACATATGAAGAGTCCAACCAATTGTAATCAACCAGGCAAATAAGCCCAACTGTAAGCTCATGGTAGAAACCCCTCATTTGCTTATCCTCAGTGACAATGAGGGGGTTGGGGTGGGGAGTTTTCTGGTTTAACCAGGAGGTGACTGATTGCTTCAATACATTTGTGTCATTGCTGCGTGCGGCATCACCACCTTTCTTCAACTGTCACGAATAATGTGAGATAGATTTGGATTAAACTCAGTGATTGCTTACCTCTTGGCAGATGAAAGCCATCTCACTCTCATCGGCTTCCACTGCTTGCATGAGCTTTGCGACCGACAGACACCATTGAACGAGTTGCTGGTAGGAACGAAAGTTTCAGTGCTGCCTGGTATCATACATATTGTTTGAGTAGCTGAATGCTATCCAGAAATGTGCTTACTTCTCGGTTGCTTCAACATGCTCCATCTCACATTCATTATCAACCTCCAAGAGGCGCTGATCATACTCCTCAATTAGGTCGTCAACTGGCATGACGAGGTTGACAAGTCAATGGATAGCTTGTCCCTCACACACATATGAATGGATACTGTGAATCATCAGACATGAGACAAACAGAGTCGGCGGTGAAACAGACGGTTTCTTAGCGAATTTGTTCAGAAGCCTTGCATTCTCTTGTTTGAGTGCAACAATGCACCTCTTCAGCACACTGGGATGATTATCTGGAGCAGGGATATCAGGCATAAGAGTTTGTGGGTGGATGGTGACCTTGCCTCCAGTGTCCCCATGTGTTTTTCAACTCAGACGGTTGGAAGATCCATGGCAATGGTCCACATACTTGGCTTGGAGCTCCTGAGACAAATCTGAAGATCATCAGAGATTACTGATACTGTGTTGGCAATGAACAAAAACAAACGTAGAAAAAGGAAAAGTGTAGCTGTATCCCTGTTGTTGTCGGGGTATGTATGTGAAACAAACTGAGAGATGGCAGGAGTTGCCAGATACTACAGTACATTAGTTGGGGATGAAATCTAGATAAAGGTAACTCACCTCAGTCACTGCCTAAGATGGGCAGAAACGACTGAGGTGCTCGTAAGTGAAGTGTGGATATATATATGCTGTGGGTGAGGGTATACTCGTATTATGTTACCTACAATATTGCCGTGATAACCCTGAAAGAAGGTTATAAAGTTTGTAAAACAGTTCCTGCCTTTCCGAGTCCAGAAGGTGCAGGAAAGTTCCGGAAGTGGTTCCGGAATGTAGGGTTCCAGGACCAGAAACTGGAACAGCCGGAATGGCCATTATTTGTCAGTATGTTCTGAAATTGCTCTATGCAGCTGAGCACAACATAACTATGGTCAGCTGCACAAATTTGTGCCTGCAGACGGTCAGTTGACATGGGAGATCTTCTGAGAAAAAAGTGTCTGACGTTACAGCTACATAGATCAAAACAAACCTAGTATGTCATGTGGGGTAAATACAAGCTGTAAAAAGTCCAGGTCAGTAGTCAGGGAAGATGGAGTTGTACGGTAAGCCAAAGGATCCAAAGAATTGGTACTCCAGGACCACTGCTGAGTATCAAGTGGCAGGGCCTGATTGATCTGAGACCAAGGACCCGGATAGTTGGAATGCAGCTTATTGAAATATGCTGCACACACTGGGCACTACCGATGGTGAGAAGGGACCAATCCTTGGGCGGCAGGGTTCGGCAGCGAGTGATTTTAATATACATATTTATCATTTTTCTACACAGTGACTGCATGGATGAGGACTTGGCACAAAAAAAAAAGAGGCAGGCCCTACTGGCCAACGACAGGCACCCATAGCCATAGGGTCAGCTTTGAGGAAAGGGGGCAATGGAGACAATGATATGACTCATGGTTCTCAGCAGTACAACCTTGATCCCACTGTTCGCGTCTCGCACTTCTGCACCAACCTTGAAAAGGGTAGACTGTTCAATCCAGCACTCATCTGCCAGATGGCAATCTTGAGAATGAGATTGTCCATCAGTTCCAGGATGCTGAGGGATGTGACATACTTGCCCTGGACATCTGCACTTTGAGTGCTATGGCATGCAATCAGATGTGATGTAGGCGACAGCCTTGCTGAGCTGGGCCATGTTGGAGCCCAGTCTGTCAAGTTCCATGATGACATCACAGCTAGAGCTCCACATGCATGGTTGTGGTGTTGGAGACACCGCTGCAGCTATGTTGGTGGTTAAATCGTTGCCAACAATGTAGGTGAGGCGGTGGTGGTGACAGTGTGGCAGTTACGTGGTGGTGGTGGTGGTGACACTGTGTCAGTGGTGGGAGTGTCATCACCGTCACACCGTCGTGGTCATGGAGACACTGCTGCAGCTACATTGTCGTCATCATCGCCATGTTGCTGCCTTGTAGTCACGGTGGTGGTGGCGGCAGTGGCAGCGTCAGGCATGGAATGTACATGCCATGTCTCGATACAACTATGAACAAGCTGACGGCTTGATGCCATTTTTGTCATGTGAATCAAGTAGGGCGAGTGGGGTGGTGACGGCATCGAGCATGTGTGCTGCTTTGGTTGATACCCATGCACTGCATGAGCGAGAGGCAGTGAGTTGCTGGGAGCCCCGGGGGACTGTATTGAGCCATGGTGATGTGATGTGCGAGTGTGAGCAACAATGGGGGGAAGAGGGAGGAGGGAGGACACAGTTGTGGGTGAAAGTCAATGTGCAATGATAACATTTGGGTACATGCATCGACACAGGTGCATGAACAGCAGCAGTAGAGGCAGGGGGGCGAGCACTGGTGATTGTCGTCAAAGGGGTGCGTGGGGGCAGTGTGTCGATGTGCATGTACAAGCAACAACAGCAAAAATGGGGGAGGGGTGTGAGGGCACGGTGGTGCACGGTTGTGCGCGAATGTTGATGTGCCTGCTCTGACAATAATGTTTTGGTGCATGAATAGCAACAGTAGGAGTGGGGGGACCGGGACAAGCACTGGTGATGGGGGTGATTTGGGCATGCTTGGACAGGCCTGAGATCCAAGATGGTGAGGTCATCATTTGCAAATGAAACATTTATTTTGATGAGAGAGGACCAGGAGGTGACATAGAGGGTAGCTGCATCATTGGATGCGCTCGCCTGGATGCTAACATCAAAGAAAGAGGTAGTGGCGTCATTGTTGGATGCACCAGCTGTGTCGTTGTCATTGAACCTGCAACTTCCCACATTTGGATACATGGTACATGTACACGGCAGGTTGGGTCCACAGGCTGTAGTGGCAGATACAATCGGCTGCATGAAAGAGTAATCCTCTGGGTTGAGAATGGTACAGGCACAATATTACTTGTTCACGCTAGTGATAATGTACATAGTACTAGTACATCCCCGCTTACAGCTTGCACTGCTGCCTTGCTAGAGGCCCGCTACTCTGTAGCCTGGGTGTCATAAATGAAACATTCATTAGTTAGCTGTAGGATGACTGCAAGACTTGAATTCACCTGCTCATTGTGGCTGTCAGACATCAGTGATGAACTACTCTTGTCAGTGCTTGTCTGCTGCAGAGTTTGATTGATTGATGGGACTTGATTCAGAAAACAACTGACTTCTTACCTCTGAGTCCAACTCGGAAGTTCCTTTAGTAGGTGATTGGAGCGACTGTTTCTCAAGTATGTCTGAGGATTTCACCGGATCCTGCTTCTAGTTGTGTCAGTCAAAGAAGACGCCAATCCAGTTATTTGATCTCACCTCTGAGTCACCATTGTCATGATCTTCTGAGTCCCAGAGCTCCCGCATGGCAAGTGTTCTATTGACCCATGAGTCTGGATTCTGTGCTTGTGTAAAGACCAATTCTCTTTTTGTCACAATATCACATATTCCAGACCATGACATCATTATGATATCATCCCTCATGTATTCCTCACGAAATCCTCATGTATAACACATGTATAGTAGTATATAAGTAGGGACTTTCCTATAGTATTCCTTAGTCTTGGAATAGTTATTCACTGCTCTCTCTAAAGCGTGCTCTCTTCGAGTCGCCGATTGAGTAAGGCCCTAACATTATTCCAAGACTACTCTCAATCCTTGACTCTATCCTACCTCCATCTACTATCTTTGCCTTTCAGTTGTAGCTCTTCACTACTCCATCTGTACCGCTTCTTGTTACCCACTTCTATTTGAGGCATCTCCTATTGAGTATTCGCCCCAGCCTGTGGTATCCCCACATATATGGTGGTCAGCGAATAGCTGTTGGAGCTCTACCTTTCGTAGTTGCATCTATACCTGGGCCACAGGGTTAAGTGGAATAGTACTTGTACACTTGACGTATGGAGTCATACACACTTACACATAGATATACACCCATCCAGTGTCATAAATCGGATAACGTTACTTTTGTCCCATAGTGCACTAGGGATTCTCACACCTTGATCAGTCCCTGAGAGTGGTTCGCGTGATCACCATTTAATGTCACATCGTCCTGTGGGAACGTTTATCCCTCTGCTGTAGCCAGGCATCTTCCGGCATCCTAAGCCTACCCTGACACACGCGATGTCAAACGCCCATTGCCACGAAGATTTTGATTAACAGCAGAACGTCCCCATTCCCGCATTCAGCCCTCTGTGCTACCAGTATAAGCCTCACTTTGAGCATCTCGGACAAGGCAATGCGTCCCCTATTCCTTTCTGTTTATGACAAGCTGCCCCCTTTTCTCTCATCGCTCTTCATACATGCCCCCTTACAGCTCATTTGATATGACTTCCATGGCTGCTGCCGTACCCCTTCCTTCCACTCCAACTCCACAACCACCACCAATGAGAGATCCAATCTTATTTGCCTATACAATGCAACAATGGCAAGAAATTAATGCCATGGATCTCTCTATTGTGGGACCAATGCCACATTTTGAGGCAGATATGGAATCTCCACACCCTGCATACTGAAATCCACCAACTATTGGCTTGTCATCATCACCACATACAGTATGAGTCCCATCACTACCTTGTGCCTGTGCCATCCCCCAAACAGCTCCATGAGCACCATCTCCATTTCTCCAAAGCCCTCAACCATTAAGGGCAGAACCCTTGCCTTTTATGGCACCACAACTGGAAGTACAACTTCCAACACTGTCATGACCATCAGTACAATGGGTACCACCATCATTTACCAACTTGCCTTCGACACAAGGATTGGGAAAATCATGTGTCTCAAAACCCAACAATTATGATGGGTCAAAAGAAAAGTTCATCCAATGGTGGAGAACTTTCATTCTTTACATCGCCGGCTTTGACAAAGAGCCCACCAACAAACAGAAAATTCTTATCTGTTTGAATTTCTTCCGAGGTGACAATGCAGCAGGATGCTTCGCTGACCTCTACATGTCCACAATCATGGGTGATAAAGATGCCCTCGATTTTGACAAATTTGCAGAAGGTCTGGGAAGAACCTTCATGCCCACATCCACCTGAAAAGAAGCTGATTATAAGCTTCGAAACATTCATCAAGGCTCAAAAGAGCAAATCCATGACTTTTTCATGTGATTCAAACACTTGGCTATGATGGCCAAGTACAATTTCAAAGACCGACTCCATGTGCACGCAATGATCGACTACATGCGCAAAGGGGCACACAACAAGTTGGTTGAATATGTCAAAAGATCCAAACCAGATCTTATCGATGATGAAGACTTTGATAAATGGGTCGAAGCCATTATCAAAGCAGAACAAACACTCCTCGATATAGAAAGGAGAAAATGTGGTGCAAAGGCTGTGCCATTCCACGACCATCAAGGATGGAAGCGAACAGACTTTGTCCAAACCAAACTCACAGAGCCAACTGTGCAAACAAACCAAACCACAATCCACCCAAACCAAGTTGGTACATTTGGAGGACAAGGCAGTGTCCCTATGGATATTAGCAAAGCACGTGCCGAAGGAAAATGCTTCAAATGTGGCAAGCCATGGCCTTGCCAAGAACATTTACGAAAACCCCATCCCCACCAAGTTCGCAAATGCAACTTCAAAGGTGTCACCATTGAATGGTCGACCGCAAAAGAGTTAGCAGATGCAATTGATAAAATAGAGAAAGATCAGAGTTTTGCAAAGGGCCAGTAAATACTCATTGTACTACTGTGCCATTATCTATTTCATCTTCAAATAAATTTTCTGTTTTGGATCATGAAATACCAGACAATGAGAAAGAAACTGATTACTGCCCAGCTGCTGAGCGCCAGAGCGAATCAAAAAAGGTGAAATCTGTAAAATGCGTAGAAGCTGAGCGCTGCAAACAGAAAGAACCAAAAATAATGATCCTTCAACGACCATCAGGATCAACCAAATCATCCATAAAAAAATACTAAAGCATGGATGAATACAGTAGATCCCTGGTTGGTACAATGGATCAAAACAATGGCTGATAATACGGATGTACAACGAGTTGAAAAACATCTTTGACATTTTGTACATGAAAAACGACTGTCAGAAGTCAATGAGTGCCTTGTACGACAAATCAAAACAATGAGTAATCTTGAAGCTCATTTAGTACTAAGAGACCTTCAAAGAAAACCTTGATTTGTCAAAAGAAAGAGATCAAAAGATTCATTGGAAATTAAAATTACCATTCATAAGCCCGATGGATCAAAGATTTCAACAATAGTGCTCATAGACTCTGGTTGTAGTGGCTCGGCCATTGATGAGGTGTTTGTAAAAGAACACAACCTCATAATAAATAAACTACCAATCTCAATTCCTGTCTATAACACAGATGGAACAATGAATACAAACGGAGAAATACATGGATTTACAATTACTGAATTATCCATCAATGATCACCAGGAACAATTACCGTTAGTGGTAACTCATCTGAGTACCCATCCTGTCTTCCTAGGCTTTGATTGGCTAAAAATTCATAATCCAATGATCAATTGGCACAACCAAACAATCAAATTTACCTGCAACCATGATCATCTCCCCACATTGATCCCAGTAGATGATGACGAGGATGATGAGACCAAAGAAAACAAGGAACATCAAGTATTCAAAATTGATGTAAAAAACTATATGCGAACATTGGCAACAGAATTAGCAATCGAAGCCAGAAAGAAAAAGGTCGAACAAACATTTGAAGACATCATGCCAGGACATTATCACGACTACAAAGATGTATTTGATAAAGAAAATTTTGATGAACTGCCACCAAGACGCCCATGGGATCACATGATCGAACTCTTACCTGGAGATCATGAGATCAATTGCAAAACATACAATTTGACTCTTGATGAACAGAAGGAATTAGATATGTTTCTAGAAGAAAATCTTAAATCTGGACATATCCACCCATCAAAATCACCATTCGCTTCTCTGTTCTTCTTCATTAAAAAGAAAGATGGACGATTACACCCCATACAGGATTATCGAAAATTAAATGACATCACCATTAAAAATAGATATCCTTTGCCCCTTATCTCTGAACTCATCGACAAATTGAAGACAGCAAAATACTTCACTAAACTCGATGTACGATGGGGATACAATAATATACGGATGGCAGATGGTGACGAATGGAAAGCAGCCTTTAGAACTAATAGAGGATTATTTGAACCTCTTGTAATGTTCTTTGGGTTAACAAATTCCCTGGCAACATTCCAAACAATGATGAATCATCTCTTCTGTGAGCTCATCAGTAATGGAAAAGTTGTAATATACATGGACGACATAATGATCTTCACCGAAACAATAGAGGAACATAGAAAAATAGTCCGCAAAGTATTACAAATCCTTCACGACAACAAATTATTCCTTAAACATACTAAATGTGAATTTGAGCAAACTGAAACGGAATATCTCAGACTCATAGTTGGTCATAATTTGGTCAAAATGAATCAAACAAAAGTAAAAGGAATTCTTGAATGGCCTACACCCACTACTTGAAAGCAATTATGAGGCTTTCTTGGATTCCTTAACTTTTATCATTGATTTGTAAAAAATTTTGCCAGCATTGCATAGCCCCTCAATGCTCTCACATCAGATAAAAAAGATTTTATTTGGGATGAAGACTGTCAAAAAGCCTTTCTTTGTCTTAAGGAAATCATTACCACTACCCCAGCACTAGCAATGCCGACCGATACAGATCAATTCTGCATTGAAACAGATGGATCTGGTATACGTCTCGGCGCAGTGCTAACACAGAAACAAAATGATTGCTGGCATCCAATTGCCTATATTTCGAAATCTTTGTCAGACATGGAATGAAATTACCATGCCGCTGACTTAGAAATGGCCACGATCATCTTCACACTCAAGGAATGGTATTATTATTTGCTTGATGCCCATCACCAATTTGAGATACTCACAGACCACAAAATCTTGGATTTTACAAAAAAACCTCAGGGCTTGTCTCATTGGCAGGCACAGTGGCAACAGTTATTGCAAGAGTTTCATTTCACTCTTATTTACCATTCCGGCAAATCTAATCCTGCTGATCCTCTGTCCCAGAGGTCCGACTTTGAAAAGGGGATAGAGCTTGATAACACCCAACAAACTCTTCTTCCTCCCTCTCTTTTTACCAAAGGTGAAGCCGCAGTGCACTCCCTTCAACCACAAGAGCACATTGTCGAAGCCGCAGTGCACTCCAATGAAGAGCCAGTGGAACAAATAGTTGCCAAAATGCAACATTTAAAAGAAATGTATGTCATTAAAGGACTCCAAAAAGAAAATTCTGATTGGATCGAAAACAACAGAATTATTTATTGGAAAAACTTAATGTACATACCTAAATCCCCTTCATTACATGAACAAATCATAATAGAAAATCACAATCATCCCACTGCCAGACATCCCAGAATTCGCTGAATGTGTGATCTTATCATGCAAAAATACTATTGGCCAACAATTCGGAAAGATATTGAAACCTATGTGAAAGGATGTGACAAATGCCAAAAAACTAAAACAAACACTCAAGCACATCACACTCCACTCAATCCAAATGAAATACCAAATGCACCATGGGAAATCATTTCGATTGATATCATTGGTCCACTACCTGAATGGCAAAAATGCGATATTAACAGTGGTAGATAGATTTTCAAAAATGATTCATTTATTCCCAATCATGACCGAAATCATGAGTAAAGGAGTAGCCACAATATTCTGCAATCATGTATTTAAACTCCACGGTACTCCCAAGAAAGTAATATCGGATTGGGGATCTCAATTTGTATCTTCATTTATGAATGATCTCTATAAATTATTAAAAATTGAAGCAAATCCTAGCACAGCATTCCATCCACAAACAGACGGACAGACAGAAAGATATAATGCTACCATAGAACAATATCTACATCTATACACCAATCATCTACAAAATGACTGGACAGAATGGCTGTCTGTCATATCCATGCATGTCCAACATAGCCCCTATCAACTCCAACCAACTCCGGCCTAGCCCCTATCAACTCCGGCCAACTCCGGATGACCCCTGACCATTTCTGTACACCTCCGCTTCGGACCTCCGAGTCAGACTTCCATTATCTCCATATAGTATAATACACTTCCGTAATGTCTTATAGCTCTTGAGTACAGCCCTCCGGCCTTTGGTTATGTTCTACCCTCTGT
>JBBPTB010000868.1:0-13107 GCA_038093875.1 Boletus tylopilopsis
AAGGTAATTATCATTGGTGGATAAGTGGAATCTTGTTGAGCTTGTAACTCAACAATGGCACCACCAATTTTTATGAATGTTGCACCATTAGAATTCCCTTCACAGGGAGATTAAGGCAATATATATTTTGTTTCAAAAAAAAAGTTCACCTAAATTGACTATTGAGAGATATGACCTATAAACTTCAACGGGATTTCAGATTGCTATGCAGGCATTGCATTCAACTACTTGCCTGCCTTTCCCTTGGACATGATGCCTATCAACTATACGATAAGTGCAGACTCGGGTCTCAGGTACATCAATGTTCACAGTCACACAGGCGATTTCGAAACTCGGATTCTGCCACTCCAATTAGCTATAGATAAGGTAATGTCGGGCTGAATTATATGCTTCTTGATATTAACCTATCGTCCTAGGCATTTATTATTCTGACAACAGGGGAGTCGATCCCAACGCCCTTGGAATTGCCATACACCCAAGAGACTAATGAAGAACAATCGATGCTCCTGAGATTGAGTGGGTGGTTGTTAATTACACCCTACCGTGTTTGTTTTTCATTCTTTTTTAGGTTACATCAGGGGCATCAGAAACTTGCTAGTCGTTGCTTTGTATGTGTTCGTCATGTGAACCTACTCTGGATTCACCTACTGTACATCAGATTTACCTGTTACATCGGGATTGTGTATCAGCTCCCTGGATCATTTGGAGAAGAACGAGCGAGTGAGTTGACTAGCCACATGAAGGTGATGGGACCACTCGACTCAGCTCGGATAATGTATGCTCACCTTATCCAATCATCATTTTCCCGGCTCCATGACATTTCACAGATCGTGGCATGTCAGCCTATCGCTGGCGTTCCTTCCGGCTTGGGCTATCATTGCATTGATATGGCATCACGAAATTTTCACGGAGACTAACGCCGGTCTAGTCCTCGCAGTGCATCTTCTACTCGGTCTCTCGCTTGCCAGTTGGTCATTTTTTGTGGCTGCCCCGTTCAGGAAGAGTCCGCAGCTCGCTGCTGTGGTATCAACACTGTTGTCGATCATGTTCGCCATTCTTGCACAGGTGTTCTCCAGTGCCAGTACTAGTGCTGCTACGTTGTTCACTCTCCTCTTCCCTCCGGGATATTATGTCTTTGCGATCCGCACAATATGTGGTTATGAAAATCATCTGATGCCAGCCAACATCCTGAAACCAGATCCAGATAACCAGCTTACACTTCTTCCAATCATGATAGTGTGCATCGTAAGGTTCTCTCACCTCCCGCAGACCGTTTCCTCACTGACATTCCTAGATTGATATAGTTCTCTGGCCGTATCTGGGAACGCTACTTGAGAGGCACCTGTACGATGCAGCAGAGCCGACGTGTGGTTTTTGGACGCGCTTCCGTGGGAAGCAGGAGCCTCCCCAGCATCCGAGCGGGGTGGCTATCTCGATCAGGAATCTTTGCAAGACGTTCACTCCGACCAAGTTCGGTCGTGAGAAAGGACTGGTCATTGGCATTTCCGATCTTTCGTTGGACATCCCCAAGTCCAGTATTTTCGTCTTGCTTGGTTCTAATGGGTCAGTCTATTGTATGGGAGGGGATATTAGTTCTAATGACAGATTTTTTAGGGCTGGAAAGTCCACTATGCTGTCTATCATTGCAAACCTCATGGGATGTACCTCAGGTTCCATCACTTTCGAGGGTGGGATGAGACGCCCTCCACGCGGCACCCTCGGAATAGTACCTCAAAAGAATGTTCTTTTCCCTGACCTTACATGTTACCAAACTCTCAAGTGCTCATCGAATTCTGTGAATGAAGATAATGACTACAAACAACTACTACGTGATTGCGACCTTGGAAAGAAGATTCACTCAAATGCAAATACACTTTCTGGGGGACAGAAGAGGAAGCTACAGCTTGCTATCGGTCTCTTGGGTGGATCCAAGATTGTTGACGAGTGCATGTCTGGAGTTGATCCTTTATCGCGTCGCGCACTCTGGAGAACTCTGACGTCCTTCAAGCATGACAGAACAATTGTATTCACGACCCATTTCCTTGACGAGGCTGATTTTCTGGCAGACCATATTGCGATCTTGGTTGCACCTAGGAAATTAGTTGGCGAGGGATCACCTGTTGCACTCAAAACAAATTTGGGGCAGGGTTATACTGTTCAAGTCACGTTTGGTTCCATGAATACGAGTGAAAAGGACTCTACGAGCTTGTCTCTGGAGGTGCTGGATCACATTCGCGAACTTGTGCCGCAGTGCGCCGTGTCCTGTTCATCCGCTGCTCACGCTGCGTACCAATTGAAGTCGAAGGACTCAATGGTGGTTGAGAAGGTGCTCCAGCTGCTTGACGAGGAGGCCGGAAACTATTTGATCACATCCGTTGATGTACTGGGAACTTTGATTGAGGACGTTTTCCTCGATTTAATGGAGTCCGAGATGTCGGGCCGAGTCTCCGCATCAGACAAAAGGTCGATGCAATCTACAGAATCTATGATTAGCTTGGAATCCCTGCGGGAAACACCATCTCTTTTTTTTTTTCCTCACTCATTCTTGCAGATGGTCAAGCACGATCTCCGTTCAGTCAGGTGCTGACAATATTCTACAAGCGGATGCTCATCGCACGGAAAAGTTGGTTAACGCCTATTCTTGCTCTTCTTACTGCCGTTTGTGGTGCTTGCGTGCCCTTACTCTTCTTGTCAGGTCAAGCTCGGTCGTGCACGGTCAAGGTTGGGAATGAAATGGCCATATCCCTTTATCCGCCATACTCACCTATTAACACCATCATAATGGAATTTCCACCTAATGTTACAACTATGCTTGGCCCATCAGCCCAGTCCATATTGGCATACAACATTGCAGATAACGCGACATTTATCTCCACAATCCAACAAAACTACCCCAGACTCCCCATTGGTGGTATATCAATCGACTTGGACACTTGCGATTCGTTGGTTGCTTGGAATGCAGCTCCGCCTTACGATCTGATAGGTTCCGCTTTGCTGAATCTAGCCACAAACATCCCATATAACAGAGCATTGAACGCGTCGAGTAACACGGCTGCTACACCCAGTATCATCATGGCCAACTATGCGAGTTTCACGCGGATAGCACCTCCATCTCACACGTTCACAGGATTGAAGTGGGTTGGATTCTTTGGGGCTGCCATGGTAGGATTCAAATTCCAGCATTGTTTTGTGCATTGATTCCTCCTGAAGATTGTATATCCTGCATTCTTCTCGCTGTATGTCTTGCGGGAGTGGCAATCATCTGTGCGAGCAATGCAATTTTCGAATGGTTTATCTAACCCAGTTGGTCTCTGGCTCGGCCACTTGCTCTGGGACTCGATCTTTGGCGTACTTATCTCCACAATCATCATCATCATTTTCGCCAGTTTCAAATCAATTCTATGGACTTGGGTTATTCGTGAGTTGCTTTGGCTCGTTCTTGTTTATTGTTACTCATTCAAGTTATATCACCCCAGTGGGTGGTCCTTGTACTGTACAGCATAGCTGGCACACTCCTTTCATATTGCTTTTCTCTTTTCGTATCATCGCCTCTCCTGACGTTCGCTGCTGTCTGTGGATACCAGGCTGTTATGTATATCGTGAGTGAAGGCTGACGTGAGATACAATGAATACGCTGAATCGGTTTCAGCTGTATCTGGCAAGCTACCTTTTCCCTATCACATTCACAACAACCTCGCAAGCAAATCTGATAATCACAGTCATTCGTAAGTCCATGTTCCGAACGTGACTTCGGCCTTGACTGGCTTTCCGCTAGATTTCACACTGTCGTTCTTTTCACCTTTTGCCAGCATGGTGGGTTTCTCGAATGGTCGTTTGCCGTGCGTCCCGCTGAATTCACAGGACAGCTACGCTCAGCCTTTGTCCTGGTCAATCTATTCTCCATCCTTTGCAACGGATTCACACCAGTCAAGACTTCATCCGTGTCTGATATCATGCGATACGGTGGGCCAATCTTGTACCTGTTTGTGAACAGTTTTGTCCTGTTCGGGTATTCTTGTCTGGGCCGAGTCCGGGTCTATTGTCCCACGCCATTTCTTGAAGATGCGCAAGCAGCAAGTAAGACTCGACGAGAACCTGGCCGCCAACGAGATTTCTAGACAGGATGTCGTGAGGGAAGCGAAGACGGTCGCACAATCGAATGATGCGTTGCGCGTCCTTTATGTCAGCAAGTTGTTTGGCCGGAACAGTGTAGTAGACGTCTTGTTCGGGGTCTCTAAGGACGTCATATTTGCACTGCTCAGACCCAACAGGGCGGGTAAGACGACGACATTTAACATGATTCGTACGTGGCTTTGTAGTTCCACGATCTCTTCCGTACTGACATCCTGTGAACCGAAGGCAGCAACGTTATCCCAGACACGGGAGATGTTGAGATCAAGGGTGTCTCGGTGATCAGTTCTCCATGCAACGCACGTCTCGCCCTCGGTGTTTGTCCCCAGTTTACCGTCATCGATGCCCAATTGACCGTCCGTGAACACCTTGTGATTTACGAGCATCTCAAGGGACTCGCACACGGACACGAACTAGACGACAATGTAGAGTCGTTGATGGTCGCAACCTCGCTAAATATGTATGCGGATTGATTGGTGAGCCAGCTGTCTGGCGGTAATCAACGTAAATTGGCGCTCGCCATCTCCCTCATGGGTAGGTGCCGGTCGGCACTCGTTCAGTACACTCTCATTGACACATCTTTTCTCAGGCAACCCCTCCGTTGTGCTCATCGACGAGTTTTCGACTGGAATCAATGCCAAGATAAGGCGTGAGATGTGGGCCACGTTGAGGAACGTGGCGGCAGGGAAAGCTGTCATCACCACCCATATGTAGCCCGTTGACCTGACAAATCCTGACATGGATCTTGCCCTCTTCTGGCAGACTCCATGGAAGAAGCCTCGGCCCTCGCCAACAAGGTGGGCATCCTATCCAAGAGGATGCTTGGTAAGTCACTATGCCACCCCGTTCTCTGCCTTGTCCCGCTCACCTCGCTCATGACGAACAAACAGCCATCGGCACCACTGAGGAACCCGCCGCGCGTTATGCCACGTACCGAGTCCACTTTACGTGTCGCACGTGGGAAGATGCGATCAGAGCCCAAGTTTTGATGAGTCGCATCCCCGGGGCAGGGCTTGCCGAAGACGTCGCGACACGATTCCAAGTGCCCATCCGCGCGGGCGGGTGTACAATGGCGGATGCAGATGGCGATAGCGATGAATGACATGAAAACATGAATGGTGACGAGGGTGGCATGACACTCGCCCGGCTCTTCCACATCCTCGCCTCACAAGGCGATTTCCAGGAATACATGGTCGAAAGGGCCACGCTGGAAAACGTCTCGGAGGAAGACAGTATGCCTCGGCAACGTCGATGCAAATTTTGGTAGTGCTCATCGTCGAAGCTAGAAGTGGTTTGAAGTCATGATATAACATGTTGTTCTACTTTATTTATTACATTCGACCGGACTCAGGCATTGTGGTATACACTGTCATACTAGCAACATCACCATTTTTTGTTGTCGTAAAAACACGGAATATTAAGTAGACAACCTGGTGGTTTCTATGGAAAGAAAAATGGATCGCGGTGCACAGAGTGAGACGACAAAGCAGAACAGCAATGCAAAACCTTGTGATAGAGAAAGAAAAAAAAAGACACAGGTGTGTCGAGCAAAAAGGCGAGACAAATGGAATTATAAGAAGAAAAAATACTGCGGGTAAGCAAAGGGTAATGCATAGGATGAGGCTTAGCCTTGCACTCGACATGAATAGAATGTGCGAGAAATAGTACGGATCGTTGGGTGGCACCAAGGACTCCCGACACACATGGCAGATGGAGGACAACTAGTGACCATTCAATGGCCCGGGACTAGTTAGTAGACGATTGGCTCTGATTTACGACCGAAATGGCAGACTCCTTGGATCTCGACGAAGGGGATGGGAGTCGCAGCTGATACGGATGGCGTCAACAGACCATTACTTGATAATGGACGAAAATGGTCGCACTAGTCGCAATGTACGATGGGGATGTCTTGATCGTCGACGCACTCTTGGCAGAGAAAGACGAGGGTGGCGATTTTCCCTTGAGAAACTGAGGCGTCTTGTGGAACTTGAGGCCGGGCGCACGACCGTGACACTTTTCTGATAGGCTAGGCGAATCTACAAGCTCCGCAATCTGCAGATCTGATTCAACTTTGGACAAGCCCGAGACCGACCAGCCACCAGCGCATTGAGATGGCGTGGACGCTTTACAGGAACACGGCCAACCTATATCAGTCCACAATGCCACGTGCAAAGAGACTCGTACCTTTGGTACTGTTGGAACGCGACGCTAGACAGAGGGTAAATACTCCAGTCGAGTGGTACGAGACTGGAGGAAAGGTGAACGAGCGAACATGTCGAGTATACGCAATGTCCGTAAAAGGAAGTAAAATAATAGTAAATAAATGTCGGAGGGCTGGATCTCCAACAGGTACCATCCTCGCCGTCAGCCCCAATGAAGTCCTAATCATTGTCTTCCTCTTTCTCTTTCATGTTACCATCTTCATCAGGTTCGGAGAGGAAGCGGTCCAAGGCATGAACAACAGGCGGCTACGAGCATTTCGAACCGTCGCCTTTGAGAGAGCTGGAACTTTGGTAGTAACTTTCGGTTTCGTGTCCTTGCCAAGTAAGGGAGTAACATCTATGCGCTCTGCTGAAACGGTCTAGGCATGCTGGCTCGGCAGCGACCATGTCCTTTTCTGGCTCCGGAGCTTCTTCCTACGAGCGTCTGTGGACTGCCTCCAGCGTCTTGGACTCAGCCTGATGCTCATCACCAACAGGAAACTCTGTAACTGCGTCTGTCTCCTGAGTGGGACTACCCATATCGATCAAAACGGACGGGATATCTTCCCCGTCTGTCTCTTCCCCTCCCGAGTCCCAAGTCACCAGTGTCTTCTTTGTCCTTATCGTCCATAATGACCCATGATGACTCTTGAATGAATAGCCACCGAACACATCTATACCTTCGTTCAGTGGCACGGTATGCGCCTTCGCAATCTCCGGCTTCACCGTCAGTATGAGCGCGATCCTGATCGGTATCATCAGGTACATAGGATGATGTTGTCTAGGATACCCCTCATCTCACCCTCCTTTTTTCAGACTCGATGGAAGAGGCGTCTGCGCTTACGAGCAAGGTTGGCCATAGTCGGCATCATATCCAAAAAGTTTCTTGGCAAGTAGTTCGGCTGCTTTATCTATCATTCCATTGAGACTCGCACTACAGTCATGAACCACCGAAGAACTTGCTGCCCGGTATGCCATGTGTCAAGTCCACTCTTCGTGTGGCACGCAAGAAGACGCAGTCCAGGCTGAAGTCCTCATGCCGCAGATTCCAGGCGCTTGCCTCATCGACGACGTCGCTACGCGTTTCGAGGTTCTAATTCGCGAAGGCAGCTGTGTCAACATCAGCAACGGAAATTGGCACAACATGGGTGGTGGCATGTCGCTCGCCCGGCTCTTCTACATCCTAGCCTCGCAAGGCGATTCCCAGGAGTATACGGTCGAAAAGTCCTCGTTCGAAAATGTGTTTTTGAAAACGCTTCGGAGAAAGACAGTACGCCTCGATGACGTCGATTTAGATTTTGGTAGGGTGCTGCATTGATTACTGTATGGTGGAGAGGACGTGCTGAATTCGGTTGCTTGGATGGATGACGTTTCGGGTACGACATACACATGCTATATATTAGAGGTGTTTGTCGGTGTGTCTCATTCCAGAGTAACATTAGATAGACATGCGGACACGGACTTTGGACAACTGATGGAATGGGACTAACACCTAATTCTGACATGAGCTGGGAAGACAGTACGCCTCGGTGGTGTCAATTTAGGCTTCTTTTTTGGTATGATACGTCTATTAATCGATAGAAATAGAATGGTGGGACTTGGGTGGAGGTTTACGCCTACCAACTATGTGATTTTTCCTGCGTTTCATTGCAGAGGATCCCAAGCCAGGTTAGCTGACCGAAGACTAACACCTTAGACAACTGATCAAACGGACTGAATGACATCAACACTTGTTGTAGGATCAAATCAGGGGCGGGGAAATGCGACGTTGAGGGAGAGGATGTACTACGATCCGGAGAAAGAGAGCTTGGTTAGGCGACAAAGCGGAGCAGACATACTATTGCTGACTGCTTCTCGGGATGCTGCTAGAAGATTAGAGGACAAAATGAAGAAGCACCTAGATAGTAGAGATGCTCGCCAAGCCCAAAGACGCAAGTAACGAAGATTAGATGGCGATGGAGAGCTCTTCGTGTTGTCAGATGCGGCCGTTTGCGGTGGAATATGTTAATTCAAATCAGACGGGAGTCTTGCTGTCGTGAGAAACCCAAGAGTTGTCTTGTCAGTTGCGCAGTATATGGATGCTGGATTGAGTCAGAACTCGCATGCGTTTAGCCGCAGTCATGGCCGTCATGGCTGGATGTATCGCCATAAATAAGCGATTTGTTTGATAGGAGCCTAGAATGAACATCCTGTCCAGTGGGGACGGCGATGAACAAAATGTACTCCTAATCAATACCTACGATCATGATTCCATGTGGATATCCAAAAGTGACAGACGCTGCTTGAGGCCTAGTAGTCATCACTGAGGCTGTTTATGATGCCGAACACTCAAGAACTGCTGTGGATTCTTGGACGTGGCCCGAGGTATTACCTGGTGCATAGTATGTGGTGTTGATGGAGATGATGTACGAGGTGCGCGGGTGAAAGATGAGTCCGACTGGGAAGAGCAAGAAAGCCAATTAATTAGTGAATAGTAGGCGTGACATGGTGTCAGCAACTTCCGGGGACGCCGCTTGGTGAGAGACCAAGGAGACACTTACTGAGCCGGGGAGAAATGTGGTTCAAGTACCACGAATGGTATGGAGGTTTACTTGCATTTTTGGAATAACGGTCACGCCTGTAGGGGAGTCATAGTTGGACATGTCGCTACCAGTGTGCATGACAATTGGGCAGTGATATCTGACATGAACCTACTTTGATACAGACCCCAATAATGAATAGATCAAGCGTATAGGATGATAATGTCTAGGAAGTACTAACAGTGATGAACAAAACGTGGACCCCATTTTGTACTTACGCTTGTTTCACCGTGATCACGTGGATTCATGCAAAGTCACAGGCTCACAGCGTGTAGGACAAGAGTCCAATCGCACTCAAGGCGAAGTTAGATAGCGCCTCGTACTAGCATGCTCAGCTTGCGGCTAGTCTGTTTCAAAGGACTTGAATATCACCTGTTTCAAGTTGTTGGTTATCTACCGCTGGGAAGTTGAATGAGCACCATAAGTGGGAGTTGCTGCCACCCAGGTTATGAGGAGCCTATGACCGACTGACTAAAATATTACAGCAGAGACACACCATCCTGACTTCGACCGCTGTTCCTTCCCAGAGCGACTGAGCTTCCGAGAAGTTTGGTGGAGTTATACTGGCCCGATCATGATCGATCAACAAAGTCGCCAAGTCATTCATTGGGTAAGCACTATGTAGATAGAGTTGATATGCTCATGATGCATAGAGTCGGGACCCACCCAACCGTGATGCATTACTGTGGATATGCATAACTGCGATGTGTGACAGAGCGTGACATAAATGTCACAAGGCGTGGTTACTGGATCGTACAAAATGTTTGTCTAGCATCGTCTGTTTGCTATTACTGAACTCTTGCTTCCGCAGTTCCCCTCGGAAACGACACAACCGCCTCGACAACACAACGTCCTCACTATACTGCGATATCGCCCGCTCTAACTGCTCACACAATGTAATGGCCTGGGTTCATGTGACACAAGGTTCTGAAGTGTCTTCTTCATCGTCCGAGTCAATCTCGATGATCTCGCCGCGCGCTGCGGCCATCTCATAGGTCACTACATCAATAATTTCTTTCTCACCTTTCTCACCAGCCGAGAACAGATCCATTTCATGGATCTCAGCTTCTTCAGGAGGGTCCAATAACTCGTCTACGTTGGGTACGGCGTGGAAGATATGATTTCGTGTGAGGTGACCAACGGACTGTACAAGTTCATCCTCTACTGATGCGAGTTGGTGCAGGTCCTTCGGTCGGAGTGAAATCTGGATCTTGAGTCCAGGGCGACGCATTGTGGCTTCTTCAAGGGGTTTGATGTCCGTTAGAGCAGCCTCGGTGTCATCTTCGGCACGCATGACAGCGTCAAGAGCTGGCCGCCAGTCTGTAGTCACATCACGGCAGCAGTCCCGCCTGCCTTCATGGCTCCATCATAATGCATATGTACCTAGGTATATGTAGTGATTATGTGTTATGCAAAAATTCATTCATTTTGGCTGGCCCTGACTCCGGACCCCCAAAAAATCAATGCATTATGAGCATATCAACTGTAATTTTCTCTTCTGAATATTTTGTCGGCATTGTACTATGACCGGTCTGCGACGGCTCCAGAATATCATACCTCCCCAAACATACCAAACAGTGACAAGGCTGTAGATAATCGAAAGCATGGCGCGACGAACACTGCCGATCGCCTTTTCATGTACGCAGCCTCATAGTATCTGTCAGTTTGTCAACTAATGCATATGGCCAAAAAAAAATTTCAGGAATGATTGCATGTCAAAAATATTACGGCCGCCAAAGCTGCTCAATAGATAGGCGTCGGCAGTGATGCGCTTATAATCATATCACGTCACCCATGGCGAAGTAACCTTCCCGTCGCAGGTGGGTTCAAGAGACAGAGACTGTAACCACGTATGCTGGATATTTTCCGCAGTCAAGTTTACATTGAGCGGCGAAACAAAGGCTTCGGAATTTGCGCGTCGGTAGCAGGTATGTGGTCATATGTGTTAAATTAGAACAAGGTTTACATAATAAGCGCGTCAGCACGCTGCACTTGCCAGTGGTACTGTTATACCACTGGAAGTGGAGTCATACCGTAAGAAATGGTTCAATAGTATGCCACCACTTTGCCTCCAGCGATTTGCGTGGCGACCGAAGCTATCTCCATGGCCGCTACTTTTATGCTACTTAATCGTTGTTTTCCTGTGTTGTCATTGTGCATCTTCCTGGTGAATTTCCCGAAGTCCATAACTCCATTTCAAACACGAAACATGAAGGGCTTGTTTTTCAGGCAGTTTACAGCCCTCTTCTGGAAGAACTGGATGATTTTATCCAACCACAAACTCGTGAGTTTGTACAGGTGACCCACAGTTTGTTGATTTGAGCGAATACGGATATGGTGTCGCATTCTTATCCGAATCCAAGTATAGGTATTTGTGTCAAAGGAACGTCCTCCGTCTATCTCTGTTGAGGGCAGCCACGGCACCTGACACTGAGCAAGATCAAGGTATGCGGTATCCCTCGCAATGATTCCATAGGCATAGGACTCACTTTTCTGTAGGAAAGCACGCATTTTCGTGGACAGTGATGCCGCACGTTGGTTCCTTCTTGGAGTCTGACGTGCCAAAGGCTGCTTACCTTTTCAACTCTTCCCTTCACCATGAGTAGCGACGGTTTGTCGGGGGGAAGCTGACTTGTCCATATTTATCTACTAGTGAGAGCCGTGCCTCGGAATGCCCAACTCCGTTCGATCGTCTCCAGATCGCCGCTTTGGCTCGAGGGTTCTCCCAACGTCTTTTTGGAAACCATCAAACGAGGCGAAGATGATGACTTTGAGTCCAAGGGTGGGAGCAAGATGGTCATTCTCAGGTTGTACGAAGCCTTTGGTGGTCACGGATGGGTGCAGCTACGCGTCTTGTCCCACGTCAGGGTGGAGAGCGCTTACCTGACGAACCTCCTTGAGGACCACAAGACGACATTGGGGTGTGTGCCGGATGGGGCAGCTGGCAGACAAGAACAAGCTACCCCTGCCGACGACGTGTTGAGATTCCGATTGGACCTGGATTTCCGTGGATTTGAAGTCAAGATGGTCAAGTTGGTCATTGCTGAGAGTTGGGTCACGCCCATCGCGGAATCGGATGACAGATTGGCGGCCAGCTCTTGACGCTGTCATGCATGCTGAAGATGACACCAAGGCTGCTCTAACGGCCATCAAACCCCTTGAAGAAGCCGCAATGCGTCGCCCTGGACTCAAGATCCAGATTTCGCTCCGACCAAAGGACCTGCACCAACTCGCATCAGTAGAGGATGAACTTGTACAGTCCGTTGGTCACCTCACACGAAATCGTATCTTCCACACCGCACCCAACATAGACGAGTTGTTAGACCCTCCTGAAGAAGCTGAGATCTGTGAAATGGATCTGTTCTCGGCTGGTGAGAAAGGTGAGAAAGAAATTATTGATGTAATGACCTACAAGATGGCCGCAGTGCGCGGCGAGATCATTGAGATCGACTCGGACGATGAAGACGACACTCCAGAACCTTGTGTCACACGAACCCAGGCCATTACATTGTGTGACAGTTAGAGCGGGCTATATTGCAGTATATCGAGGACGTTGTGTTGTCGAGGCGGTTGTGTCGTTTCCGAGGGGAACTGCAGACGCAAGAGTTCAGTAACAACAAACAGACGACGCTAGACAAACATTTTTTGTACCCAGTAACCACGCGAGTAAGTCTTGTGACATTTATGTCACACTCTATCACACATCGCAGTTATGCATATCCACAGTAATGCATTACGGTTGGGTGGGCCCCGACTCTATGCATTATGAGCATATCAACTGTAATTGTATTCCTTCTCTCTCTTTGTGTTGTATCACGCTCTTGTGCAGAAAGATCCATACACATACTAATACAATCGCACTGATGATTTTTTGTTGAATTGTGCCGCTGTAAAGACGCAGATTCCACCTCGACGTCTCTGGCTGGTTCGCTGACCACTCCTTGCTTCTCTACAGGCATTTGATCCGCATCCCGGGCTATGGAATGCAAAACACCGACTTTCCCTCTCCTGTGGCATGTACATACGTCGGTTTGGTCGACGGTGAGGCACCCGTTAGAGAGGGGCCGAGGCAGGGAACCGGGTTGGTGCGACAGGACTGCTACAAGGCCACCCCGCCAGGACCCCTGGCACCTCTCGGACGGACTCGCTCCCCTCTGAGGCCCAGACCCGGACCTCCCCGGCACACCGTCTTGTGC
>JBBPTB010000869.1:0-13101 GCA_038093875.1 Boletus tylopilopsis
TCTATTAGACAAGGTGCCGAGTTACACTATAGAACTCAACGGACAAGTTTATGTGACAAACGATCAGATTGCGGTCGAGGAACGGTACCTCCAACTTGCCAGGACGTTGTACCTGAGACATACCCTCGTCACCTTCACTTACGCCGTGCCACGTCTCGTCTCGGCATCAGATGACCACATGTATGGACTGTCGCAGAGAACAAGGTATCGCGCCTTTCCCCCTTGACGTTAACTCGCTCTATTATCTTTCGTCGCTGACCGGGATGCCATGTAGACCATGATTGCACCTGTCGATCGAGATGACTATTACGGCCAACGTTCCAGCTTAATGTGATACCGGAAGCAAAGTGGGAAGCAAACGCATGTACTCTTTGTCGCAAGGATGGTGCATTTTCGTAGCACGAGTGTCGTATACGTGAATGTGATCATGATTAGAACTGCGCAAGTTTGTTTTGTCGATGTGCCATATAATTCACGAGGTCTTGTGTCGTCGACCTACAAGGCGCCTACCGAAGCGGCAAGCTCTACATGAAAGACGTCTCGTTGCCCGCACTCAAAACTTTTTATACACAGCAACGTCGTCGGGGGTGACCTCGGGTGCTTCTCCGTACTTACATTTCCAACGCAACCAATATCAGATTTCATTGCTTCTTCACCGTGCAAAAGTATGTACACGGATGTATGGACGTACCAGAGACCGGAGGAGGCCTCAGACTGCTGAATGTGGGTATCACGAGCGCGTTTGTCGGACGGTCCTTTTTCCATCAGACGCGTAGTATGCATCGCCTGCGGTGGTCGTATGGTTTGCACCACCGGCAATGTCTACTTGCACCCAAACGTACCCTCGAGCTTGATCCACTGCCGTTCTCGGTACCAGAGCAAGGTTTCCCCTAGGCCTATGGCAACGCTACACCGTCTGGGAAATCATGAACGAAACAGCACGAGGACATGTGGCTGGGTTTATTACATACGATCAAGTTGGGATGACGCCATGTATGCGTCATCGACCGATGGCTGGCGTAACGGTGGGCAGGTGGACGCAGTCCCCACCGCTCGGGTTACTATTCACGGGCCTGCTGCGGTGCGTGTAGTAAGAACAGCAACAAAAATTGTATAATCTCGTCTGACCGGTTTGAAGTTGAAGGCTTGACCAATCGACATGGAAAAGAGCGGCCACGCGGCCACTGCCGCCAGGAGTGTCCAATATTAATGATGACTGTTGACGTAGGGGTACAAAAGAACGTCAGTTTTCGTGACACGAGAACGAGACGCGACACCCACACTGAACCCCTAGAACTACTCAAAGTAGGGATCTGGATCCCCACCCTTGTCGTTCGTGGATGGGCCCGGGTTACAATAATGCATGTTCATGTACCCAAACTCCCGATCCCCCGGATTCGGACCCAACACTACGTCCCAGATCGTCACAAGCTGGTGAACACGACGTTGCGCAGTGGGGAGTCCGAGCGGAACCGGATGACTATATCCAGGCTTCACCATTGGCATCACGGACGCCGTAGTCGTTGGTGATGAAAAAATGATTGAATGAAGAGTAAGTAATGCAACCGAGGACACCTGGAAATTGGACAATCAAGGTTTGTCGTGAAGATTGACGCGAGATGTAAACTGAAATGAATGATGGAGGAAGGCCGATAAGATAAGGAACGATTGATATCGATCGGGTGGGAACAGCTTTTTAGTCCGTATTCCAGTGAACGATTGGTCCAGAGAGGTCCAGAAAGCTAATACAAGCAAATAAAAGTTCGTCAAACATTTCCACGTTCAATAAATTAGAAGTCCTCATGGTTCGCCAACCGCTCCCAAGAACTGAATCCGAAAGCTGACGGTAGTCCATTCCAAGCGTCCTCTCTCCCATCTTCGATCTCCCTGTGACAATAAACCATGCAATTCGAGCAGAACCCAGAATCCCATCGGGGGTCCCACCGCATGAATGGGTCCCGGGAACCGGGTAGATCTGGACACCACAATTCTGTAATCATGGCAAAGTTCCCGAGAGCGCACTTGACTTCGTCTATACAGCATGGGCGCGGCCGTTTCAACCAACCGAACGTAAGAGATTGTAATTCTAAAAGCTTGTCTCTGCCCAGGATGCAAGACTTTTGATTGGCGGGCGTGAGATGGTACAAAGATCCATCGAAGTAGTACCCGTCGAGAATGGCCGTCAATGGCGACAAGCAGACGCAGCGATACATGGCGACGGGCAGCAGGGAGAGCAACCCAAAATCCCGAGCAAGATTGATCAACTGAAAATCATACTTGTCGCGTCCGGTGACGGGAAGTTTGAGGTCAGGTGGTAAGAAGAGAAGGGAGAACAAGGACGACGGGTAGCATTGCTTTAATCTCGAACAAGCCTCGTCGAACAGCCAGCGTATTTCGTATTTCTTGCCTAATCGAAGAAAGGCTGTCACCACAGAGATGTGCATGGGCGTCTCGGCGGGAATGCGCTGCCTGGGTCGAGTTAGTCTTAACGCCAGCCCAAAGGCGGGCCAACTACACACGGTCTCGTGTATAAAGTCTTGAGCACGATTTGAACTTCTGACGCTGAATCGTGCAGTGACACGACGGGACAACCATCTCCTCTGCGGTCCGCTGACCTATTGGGTTGGAGAGATGAAAACATGTTATGGAATATCCTTGAAGCCGAAGAAAGAACGACTCGGTGGACGCGAAAGCACCCTCCTTCTACGGCGAGGATGACATTCCCGTCAGACAACCATGGGTCGAGACGACGCGGACCCACCAAGCTTGTAGTGCTAGGGAAGGGCATACGAAACCACAAACCCGCAGTAGGTGGAGTGAAATCCCAGAACCGCCGCCTTGGATGGTTAGTGAGGTTGGAAGACATGCCCATGACATATGTTTGGCACGGCCATCTGTCAACGAGGATGCCTCGAGTAAATCACAAACCAATTGGTGGCCGGTGGCCGGACAGAGAAGGTGCTTACCTCAGCCCTTTTTCCCACTGACTTGCCACCGACCAGAAATATCCGAGTCCACTAGATCTCTCTGGGACCGCACGCTAAGTATGAGTCGGGCCTAATTCCTCACGAGAGCCAAGGATGTCCGGTATCGAGCCTCGGTCCATTCGCCTCAGTATGTTTAGTAGTCGAGGTGCGTCCGTCGAACACTTGTTGGGTGTGTGTAATCAAGGTACGATGAAGAGTTTTCGATCCAGCTCAGTACACGACAACTCGACATAACTGCATTGAACTACACTGGTTTGGACGCAAAAAATACCTATTCAAAGGGGATGAAGTTCCACTTCTGGTTTGGGTACGGAAACGGCAGACCGATTTCAAGGTTAACCTATGGCATAAAGGGTGTGAGCATCGGTAACATTCTATCAGTGGACTATCCCTACAGGAGACTTGTCCACACTGGGACTGTCCACAGTCCAATATGTGGGCGGGATAACACGATTGGGTATTTGGATCCTGGAGTGTTTTAATTTGAGTGTAAGTGATTGGACACTACTACATGAATTGGGGACTAACGTGAACTTTCCCTCTTGTTCGAGAATGGACCAGACGGTTGGAGATCCCCCTTCGCTTGCAACCAGCCGCCCGTTGTCGTTTCTGATTGTAAGAAGCCCCCTTGCGAAGATGCTCAAGGTGTAAAGTTTATTGGGCAGCTTCTTGACAAACCACTACGAGAGAGCAAGATTCAAATCAGCACACGGTGACCGCCGTACCCATCGGGAGGAACCAAGAGGACCGTTGTAGAAAGTAGGAGCTGAACGAAGCTGGCGTACTCACGAGTGAGGCCTCGCCATCCGTGATAACAGGGACGACTGGTGCTGTATGATCTACGCCGATCCTTGGCCTGCAATCATCAGCAAGCTGGATGAAATATCTCCCCGTTTCAAGATCGCTCATTGGTTTATAGTCAAGTAGGTGGGCTTGAGATGTGGGTTTCTGGGTGATGGGGAAAACAGTAGGATATTTCTTAACCTTATATCCTCTTTTCTTTAGCGGAGTAACCTCCGACAATTGTCGGGCATGCCTCATGATTATCGGTGACGTTCTAGGCAGAGGAACACTATCACCGATAGATAAAGTTCTCAAGGAATATAGTTGTCATCTGTGGCCCACGTCGTTTACCTCTCACGTCCGTAATGATTCACAGCCCGCTTGGGGCATAACGCGGGGAAGTCTGGAGAAAAGCACATCCAATGTCGTGGTATTAATTTGCCGACACGTTCCTTCTACTGATCAGTCTGACGCTACGTTCACATATCGTACTTTGATGCAATGAGATAAACAATTGAACGGCACTTGAAACTGCAGGAAAACCACTGTGTAAGACATCGAGGTCGAAATGGGTCAGAATATACATAGTGACCTCTTTGTTCAGCGAGGAGTGCAACGTTTCACAGGTTGCCCTTTCGCCGGCTGGAGGTAAGCGAAGCGATCTAGAATTACTTACTTGGACATTCAATATGGTATGGTTCCATTCAGTCTATCCAGCCGAAGGGCCTTGAGGTGGATTTCGGAGTGGCGGAAGCGACGTAAGTTTCGACCTAGATCTTCCGGATGTTCTGATGGGTTTGTGGCAGCATTGAAACTTCCGAGCTCCAATAAGTAATGGCGCGGGCAACGTTTGTGGTCATCGTTTACTTTGACGTGTAAATCGTGGGGACGAGGATGCGGCTGTAAGAAGAAAATGCAGATCCTCGTCAGATCTGTTGTGCCCGGAAAGGCTAGTCTCGGCTATTATCACTCGAACTACATACTGAGGGCTCGGTCTTGAGTGATGTACACTTGGGTAGAAAAATCTGATCGTTGATACCAAGCGTCACTATGGAGGCAGCTTGATATCTCCGTACATCGGATCCATTGAGTTCCGGCATGAGAGTGACGATACACAGTAAGCTTCAATAATCATCTGGACTACGTAAGTTACTACAAAGCAAGCGGAAGCTTCCTTGCTGTGGTGAATCATCCAGGGAAGCTTTCTAGACTACCTCGACGAAGCTCCACACTTGGTACTTCAGGTCTACGCTGCCAAAAGGCGCGAGAATGACCTGCAGGGTAAACGGTGTCAGCGTCATCGAGTCTCCATTATCAGAACTTTCGAACAGGCTTCTTGGGGTCGAGCGCGCTCGCGGTCCAGACCAATGGAGTGCCTTCAAGCCTGATCCTGACGGATTTCAGTTTCAAAGTCGGCAAGGATACGACGGTGAAAAGCTAACTGGTAACCATTATCCACCTCTATAATGTCCCAGATGGTGGGTTTCTTTATGACACTGCGTACGACCACTTTGTCATCCTCGTATGAGCTGTACCAGCTATCGTCCAGCACCAAGTAGTCATTCTTGATGGACCACTGTAAGAAAATGATCAGCACATCCATTCATAGGTTCGAATGTAAACGCGCACTCACCACTTTCATCTGTCCATCCGTGATGGCTGGTTTCACAGCACAGTTGTCCCTGTTGTCTGCGCCGACCCATACCTTGGGATCCGCAGACAATACGATGTTTAACCTCATACCCATGAAATTATCCATTGCTTGTAAAGGTTAAAGTTGAGAGAGTGGATTATGAGGCGAAGTTGGATTGCGGAGTTGGGTTAAATAGGGCAAGAACAAGCATAGCTTTATATGCTCTGCGCCGCGTCTGCGAGCTGAAACTTGCCCGATAATTCAATCATTCAAAAAAACATGGCTGCCGGACTTACGCCACGAGTATCCTCTCGAATCCAAGAGCGAGGGGGAGGATTACGAGCATCACAGTATGGGGCTCCAGTAGTTTTGCGCTGCAGTGGCGAGCCGAGAATCTAGAATGGAACCACGCGCCAGAGTTCAACTGCATTCAAGTTCTACATTTGGCGAAGCTACCCACATCATTCTTCCCTGGAACATTCGGGAGGCAACCGAAAATACCTCCATGGAGCGTTTGGCTACTATCTCGTGCCGGTAGATTGACAACAACCGACGCAACTTGCTAATGTAATAAACCTGCCACTCGTCATGTGTCTGAACCGAGGAGGAGTTACCTACTATGTGGAGCCGCATAAGAAGCATCCAGTCGCTCGATTGCTTCTCGTGACGTGCAACGTGGAGTTTGAGTGCCTGGCGTCGTGCATGTCTTTAGTGATTCAAAAGTAATATCGTTGTAACACGGACTTGAGTAAAGATGACATTCGTAATCCATGATCTGGGGTCTGAACGGGAGAAAGCGCAAATATTATGCGACTCATTCTGATGGAACCGAACAATAAGGTCGCCGGATAGGAGTAATTCGCGTCCGAAGATATCTCCGAAGAGTGGTTTGCGGAGCAGAACAAGTTTGGTGTCCAAAAGTCGCACGCTTGTTCGCCGCTTGACCAGTCTCCGATCTCGGGCTGCCAAAGCGAGCGTTCGGAAGGTGAGACAATGTTGGTCTCAGTGGATCCTATATACGGTATGGACTCTGCACACTGAAGGTAGCTGCAGAACACCGCGTACCATCATCGTCCTAATCCCGCTACGTAAGTCGTGGCCCCAAGAAAAGGGTTTAGGTCAATGATTCTGTGCCTATGCCAAACCTGAGGCCTGAAGCTTGAGGCGATCATCTACGTAGTTCTTACCCCGCATTGAAGCCTAAACTTGCGGTCATTGAGCGTCACATCATGGACCAAACAGATTGCACGTTGTATATGCCACACATTCATATTCAATGCATAATAACTGTTGTCGTCCACCCGACTTTACTCATTCACTGTGCATCAGGAGGAACGAAGTACCACTTCTGGTTCTCAGGTGTTGGTACTTCAAGGAGAAAGTCGAGAACAACCTTGAGGGTAAATGGCGTGAGCATCGATGAATCATATCAGCAAGATTTGACAAACAGGAGTGCCGTCTGCAGCAGGATCTCTCACAGTCCAGACGCTTGAGGGTCTAATCATGTTGTTAACATGGATCCTAGTGCATTTCAGCTCAAGCGTCTCCAGCAAAAGGAAGACGGGCGCTGACTCGTAGGGTCCACCCTCAGGTCCCGTAATCATCCAGGTTTCAGGCGTCGATAGGTCTGGGTTTCCCACCACATTTCTGTCTTGGCTTTGAATGTTTAAAGGATAAGATTCGCCATCTACTAAAATGAACAACCGGTATTGTTCTTCCCCAACCTGCTCGACGTTCCACTACAAGTAAACGAAGTTTTGATCATCATGAATCATCACCACACGGAAAATGGAAGCACAGTTGACGTACCACATTTTTTTCCCCTCTCGTGAGGACGGGGACTGGTACGTTCCGACCGATAAGTTCAACGCCTACCAGCGGACTAGGGCTGGCAGCAAGGCGGAGCTTGTATGTTCCTGATTGAAGACCCATTGCTTCAAAGCGAGAAGAAGTGCCGTAGGGTCAACAGTGCGGATGACCCCCTGCCTTATATCGTCGTCTGAGCGACGGCGTAATAGCTATCCGCGTTTGTCACCTCCAGTCTAGCCCCACAACACATTGGGCGCAAGAGCACAACAACTGATAAAAACTAAGTTCAGGGTGATCATGCAGCGAGGCGTTCATAACCGTTCATTGTATTTTGGGAAGGAGGTTCACAAACAGGGAACATACCTCGGATTGATCTAGGGAAATATTGAATACCGGGACTCAATGTCTCGCTATGGTTAGTCTGGGCTACGCTTCGCCGTGACATCGGGACGCAACCCTGCCAATTTTGGTGCCCAATCACGACGTTTTGATCGCACGTTCGGTGATAATCCGACGGATTTCCTCTCGAGACTTGGCTGCATCTAGAGATGGCAAGTTAGGCGCTTTTGAGGTGTGGATAGAATGGGTTGACAGGCAAGTATTGACTCTGCATGGGTTGCTACATGTCAGAATACGTAGAGCGTAAACCAGAACCGGACCAGATAAAGTGGCATGTTGTAGCTGTGGTGTCGCGCGTGTCTTCAGTGATTCAAATGCAAGGATTGTTGTATGGTAAAACAAACTCGGCAGTGGAGCCTTTCATCTGGACAGGGGAACGCATCCTAGCTTCAATCAGGGACTTGGGAGCGGAACTGATGACCATTCCGATGGAACCGAATAATAATCGCCGGATTTTTCATATGAGTGATTGAAGAAGAAATTCACGTCCGAGGAACCCCCAAGTGGTTTGCGGTCAAGTTGGAATGGCTATGAAAAGTCGCACGCTTGTTCGCTTGCCACCATTCTTCCAATCTCGGCCCCGATCGTGCTACCTAAGTGACCTGGCGCAAGAAAGTACCAAGGAGAAGAGGCTCGATTGTACCCAGCGGAGATCATCTACGTAGTAGTACTAGACACATCTGATGGACCTAAAATTGCAGCAATTGAGCATCACACACTGCACGTCGTATATCCCACACATTTGCATTCAACGCATACTATACACAACTTGAACTGGGTGTCAACAGGCGCCATTCACCCGATATTCCTACACAATGTTACATCCCACTGCCTTACTCATTCAATGTGGCATCAGGGGAAACAAAGTACCACTTCTGGTTCTCAGGTGTTGGCACTTGAAGGAGGAAGCTGAGAACAACCTAAGGGTAAATGGCGTGAGCATTGACGAATCCTCAGCAAGATTTTACATACAGGAGTACCGTCTTCATCGGGACTTTCCACGGTCCAGACTCTTGATGGCCAAATAGGTCTGTCGACATGGATCCTAGTGCACAGTGCAAGTGTCAGCGATAACATGTTCCGTCAAAAGAAGACAGGCGCTGACTCGTAGGGTCCACCCTCCGGTCCAGTGATGTTCCAGATGGTCTCAGGCGGGTCTCTGTTTCCAACGATATTTCTGTCCTTGGCTTGGATGTTCAACGGAATACGACCGCCATCTACTTCGATGAATAGTCGATATCTTCCTGGCCTAACCTCGTCGACGCGCCACTATAAGTAAACAAAGATTCAATCCCATGACATCGCCATGCAGAAAATCGAAGTATGGTGGACATACAAGGTTTTCTTCCCCTCTCGTGAGGACGGGTTGTGCGCCCGGTCCAATAAGTTCAACGCCCACCAGGGGACTAGGGCTGGCGGCAAGGCGGAGCTTGTATAAACCTGGTTGAAGACCACGGGACATTGTTTCAAAGTGAGAAGAAGTGAGTTCCTATGGGTCAATAGTACGAATGATTTCTTGCCTTATATCGTGGTCCGCGTGACGGCGCAATAGCTACCCATAACTGTCACCTCCGTTCTATCCCAGTCTAGCCCCACATGACATTGGGCGCAGGAGCAATCACTGATGAAAACTAAGTTCAGGGGTGGTCATGCAGTGATGTGCTCATAACCGTTAGTTGTGTTTCAGGAAGGAGGTCGGCAAACAGGAACATACCTCGGAAATATTAAATACTGGGACTTAATGCTTCGCAATGGTTAGTCTGGGCTACCCGTCACCGTGACATCGGGACGTAACCCTGTCGATTTTTGGGCCCATTTACGACGTTTTGATCGCACGTCGGTGATAATCCAACGGATTTCCCTTCGAGATTTGGCTATACCTGCAGATCGCTGCCAGCCATGACGAATTGGCACAACCAATTCTTCCCACTGACATAGGACTTAACAAAAACTAGACCAGATATATTGGGAAAGTGTCAGGCTCGTGTTTCTTAGCTCGCGTTCGCATCGACCGCGAACAATCAATCACCCACGCAATGTGTGGCGTTGTCGGTTGATCACTGTCGAAATTCCACTCCAAAGTCGGTGGTACCCAGTGTCCTCATGCTCACGAAGACGGATATGCCCAATGCCAACTTCGGTTCGATGGTACAGGCCATTCAAAATCCATTGCGCCCCGTACAACCGAATTTCGTCTCAGTCGCAATAGTCGATTATTGGATCGAGAGGGGCATTACTACCAAAGCTCCGACTATCCCGATTACGCCATTGGGTATTGGGCGTGAGTCAACACGGAAGCGTCCCGAAACTTCAACGGCGTACCGACCAAACCTGCTGCAATCAAGAGAGGGTGCTTTCCACGCCACCCCTGAGGTTAGAACTCGTGCGTCCTAAATGCCCCTTCCTGGCGGTCATTGAGCGCATATGACACTATTGAATAATCATTACCCACCCCCCGTCTTCTAACATCTGATTTCTCTGTTGTTTTTTTGTTCGGGTCGGCAATAGAGCTTCCCCCACCTGATTGTTGTGTAAGCAACACCCCCACTTCATGTCTGCTAGGGTCGTACAGCATCGTCTCTCTGACCAGTGACGAGTCCTGCATGTCGCGGAGTGTGCTGTCAGCACCCACGCCGATCAATGGCTCGGCGGTGCTATGAAAGATTGGGGTGCGAGTTTCTGGGAACAGCCACAGAACATGGTGCGTCACTTGTATCGTTATACTCCACACCGATGAATCTGATACGAACTACTTGCTGGGTTGAAACATGTCTAGGTACGTCAGACAGATTTACCAGGACTCGGTCAATCGAAGCTCAGCGTAGCGTGTAGGTCTTCGTCTGCGCATTGCCTCGCCCATTTCAACATATGGCAAGTCAGCCAAGCGTTATGTCTACAGGTAGACGTCGACAGGTCGGCATGCCAGAGTACGACATCCCAGGTATATTAATGAAGCTACTAGTAGGTGTTGATTCGTTGCTTGCCACTATGTCTGACTCCTCGGCCTCATCCCGGGCAGTAAAGCGAGCATTCGTAAGGAGACAAGACACTAACTATGTTGGTCTTGGGCCCCATGTATGGCATAGAGTCAGTATCCGGGTTGCAATTCAAGATCTTCTGCCCATGCCAAACTCGAGGGGTTAGATCTAGTACGGCGGATTCTGTGCAGTAGATACTTCGTACACCGCATGAAAACTAAATTGCTGCCATTAAGCATCGGTAGAAGCCAGAATCAGATTTGCAAGGGGTCAGTTTCGCTAAATCGGATGGTCTCGAGACTACTGCACATCATATATGTCACAGTTGCATTCAACCTATACTATACACGAGTAACTTGAACTGAGTGGCGTCGTTCACCTGATATTCCTACACAAAGTCACAAACCCATCTTGCTCAATGCTCAGTTGGCGTCATGGGGAACGAAGTACCACTTCTGGTTCTCGGGGGTCTCTGGCAGCAGGAGAAAGGTGAGAACAACCTAGGCATAAATGGCGTGAGCACGGATGAATCCTCAGCAAGACGTTACATACAGGGAAAAGGTCTTCAGCAGGATCGTCGACAGTCCAGACTCTGGATGGCCTAATCATGTTGTCAACGTGGATCCTAGTGTATTTCAGTTCAAGCGTCAGCGATAACATGTGCCAGCAAAAGAAAGACAGGCGCTGACTCGTAGGGTCCGCCCTCCGGTCCGGTGATGATCCAGGTGGTCTCAGGTGGGTCTCTGTTCCCAACCACATATCTGTCGTTGCTTTGGATGTTCAAAGGGAAGCAACCGCCATCTGCTTCGATGAATAGCACGTATTTTTCTTCCTCAGGATTAGGCCGCACGACCCGCCACTATAAGTGAATAAGGATTCGATCACCATATAACATCGCGTGGAAAACGGAAGCATAGTGGACATACATTGTTTTCTTTCCCTTTCGTAAGGACCGGTTGTACACCCGGGCCAATAAATTCAACGCCCACGAACGGACTAGAGCTGGCGGCAAGGCGGAGCTTGTATAGACCTGGTTGAAGACCTCGGGACATTGCTTCAAAGTGAATTGCTGTGGGCCCACAGTGCGGATGACCCCTGCCTTATATCATGGTCTGCGCGATAGCTGTCCACGCGCCCACATGACATGGGACGTAAAGAGCACAATCACCGACAGAAACTAAGTTCAGGGTGGTTGTGCAGCGAGGCGTTGATAACCATCAGCTGTATTTCAAGAAGGAGGTCGACAATTAAGGAACATATACCTAGGACGTAAACGAAAGCCAGACCAGATGTGTTGGGAATGCTCGATTTTCGCCACATTCTCGATCATACGCAATGATCTTCGATCTTCGAGGGGCGTACACTAGAGTCCACGTACTTCTTAGCTCGCGTTTGTCTTAATTCGCATCGATACGAATATTCAATCACTCACGCAATGTGTGGCGTCGTCGGTTGATTATTCCCGGCCAAATTCCGCTCCAAAATCGGTTGGCCCAGTGTATTCATGCGCACGAAGACGGATATGCCCAGTGAATCCTAACTTCGGTTAGATAGTATGGGCCATTCAAATCTATTGCCCTGCAGAACCGAATCTCATCGCAATCATGATCGTCAATTGTGGGATTGAAAGGGGCGTTAGTACCGAAGCTCGGACTCTCTCAGAAGTAATATGTTATTATATAAGTGTGGGTCAACACGACGTACCGGCCAAGCCTGCATTTAATTGGAGACCGTGGAGGTGGTCAAGATAGGGTCTTCCTGAGCCCCACATGGAAACCTAAAAATTGAGGTCATTGAGTGCCACATGATACCATTGAAATATCATTTTCCATCCCCAACTTGTAGCCTACCTGATTTTTCAGTCCATTTTTTTTCAGGTGGGCAATAGAACATTACCCACCTGGTTGTTGTGTAAGAAAAGGAGCATGCCAAGAGCAAACAGCATACAACCAATTGGGATCCCCAAGTCAAATTTGGGCTGGTGGAGCATCCTTGCCTTGGAGCATTGCAACAGATCTCATTGCTGACTGCCATAATGGTGACTGACTGACTCATAGCACATATATATGCTCTGACACCAAGAAGTGCTGCTTTTGTCATTGTCAGTTGCATGTGAAGATATCCAGCAATTTGTAACATATTTTTGCATGAGATGAAATTGACCACTAGTTTGATGAAAAAAGAATCTTTGTGTGACAAGTGTTGGGAAAGGATTCCTCTAATTGCATAATTGCATTGTTCTCTGGTGGACCCCCCCAGTGACCACTGAGATAGGAGTGCAGTGATTTCTATTGTCTCTGGATAGGCATTGTTCACCATGAACCCCAGTGACTGCCTGAGCCAGAGCTGAGGGTGACAAGAGTGTACATGTAGGATACATTGTTAAAAACTAAGCAGGGGCAGGAAGTGCCCAACTCAGCCGCTGCCCAAGAGGGTGGAAACGACTGTATTCACCTAAGCAGGGGCAGGAAGTGCCCAACTACACAGATTAACTAAAGTACTAAAGTAATAG
>JBBPTB010000870.1:0-13100 GCA_038093875.1 Boletus tylopilopsis
ATGAGTACAGGGGAAAATACAATTGTGGCGCAACTCACTGGCAAATTCTCAAGTAGTATCTGAAAAACTGGTATGGCACAGACATGGGATGGGGACAAAGAGCACGTCCGCCAGGGTGTTACCGTGCTAGTACTTATATCTATAACTGAAATTTATATTCATCCCCGGTCATTTAGTAAGGCATTCAAACGTGACCCTGAATTGAAACCTACTGAGCAGCGCCATTGATTGAATTAAACTTAGCACCCAGATTGTCAACGAGAAGGGGGAACTCGGAGTGCAGAACCTGACTTGGCCAAATTGTGCGATGGGTGTCAGTATGCTTGGTCATTAGACAATATGGGGAGCGTTGGTCACCATCATGGTCCAGCATGAGCAAAATCGGATGTATCCAGCCTATCGAGGCATGTATGCCACCATCTGATCTCTGTATGCGGCAATATCAGTTACATAATATGCCTGTATCGTTCATCCGGGGATAAGTCTCGCTCTGTACGCTAGGCCGAGGAGAGGAGAGCTCGAGAAGGAGCCAATGGACGAGGGGAAGAGCGCGGAGCACTCTTCGGCTCGGGACGGGGAGCCTGGCGTGCCGGGTAGGACGTGAGCGCTTGAGCTGCGAGGCAGGTGGGAACGCCTCGCAGGCACGTGTGTACGGCAGTACTGCGGGCCCGCGCGCTTCGGACCAAGGGAAGCAGTTGCGAAGCACCGGAATGGGAATAGATACCAATGTGGCGTGCGGGTGCGCCCGAAACCGGCAGCAGTGCGGGGAGGACGAGCGACATGGTGGTGCGGGAAGACGAACGCCTCGGCACGAACTCACGAAAATCTAATAAGAGGACATGAATGCAGTTTAAGTAAGTAAGTAATGGCGAACCCAGGAAGAAAAAAACGGTTCCGACCAGTTTTCAGGACAGCGAGGAGTGCAAGATGAACAGGGCCTAGCGTCGAACGACGATGTCACCGTACGCTTTCGATTCATTAAGAATAATCGGCGAGATGAATGGGTGTTGATTTCGCCCAGCTGAACGCAGAATGGGAAAAACATAGACACGACTCGCGGCGAGTCGGATCCTTTTTCGCCGCAGCGTGCATGGTTGAGCGCTGGCGTTCACTGTACCCCCAGTCTGAGTGAAACGCAGCTCGTTCTGCGGCTCTAGTAAAGCACTTCTCATGATCACTAAGTACGCTATAACTACGAGGGTGGACGTTGACAGCACTGCCCATAGTACATGCAACACGACTCCATTCAGCCCTGTCACCAAGGTTGCCAAGCACAGCATCATGGCCACTACAATACATCTGGCGAGCTCGAAAGCCTGAGAGCCCTTCGGACACTGGACTTGCCCATGGGAGTCCGGGATCGATACACCCAGCTAGCCATCATGGCTGGTAAGGACGCACATCATATAATATAACGCATCAATCTATACACGACACGCAATACATCAGTCTTCACAACGTGAAATCATCAAAAACGGCCACCGAACCTGGAATCAACGCTCGGCGCCAGAATCGCTGCAAGCTCATACAAGTCACCGCCCTCCTACGCAACACCGAACAACGACGACTGAGCTCGTCGAAGCAAAATCGAATTCTCCGCCCGCTCCAAATCTTCATGGACGTCGTTCATCCAGACGTTGACCGATTGCCAGAACGAACGCTGTTCCATCGCAGCAAGTTGCTGGTCCACGATCTGACTGATTTGTTGAGTCGAGTGCGCATTGGATATTATTCCTCGCAGGTTCAGCATCACTCGTTGTCCAGCGACAATCAGCAGGGGGAAGGGTATCCTAGGACACACGGTAAGAGATGACGAGGTGAAGGATTCGTCACAGTTACGTACGTCAGCACCACATTGTTCAGCGGGTTCTGTAAGTACGAGCAGGTTCATCAAATTCCGTAAGCGAATCAGAGAGAATCCTTACTTCCATGAGTACCGTCCTGATGTAAACCATAGTAAGAGATCACACTTGGCCAATTATATCAGAACACAACTTACAGGCATATAATAGTCACTATGTCATACACTAGAGTCATCTGTATTAAGTCAGACACACATCATTTGGCCCAAGCCTGAACAGCTTCACCATATAATATAGGATGGCTGGACAACAGAACCATATTTGTATCAAGCCAATCAGATGATCAAATATACTCACCATCTCTCACTAGGAGCCGAAACAGCGGCGAATGTCGGAGCTGCTTTGACCCTCTACAGAACTGGTAGAGATAGTATATAATCACGAGGAACACACCCGTATCAAGTAAGAGCCTGAACTAATGATTAGCATCATACGCGACAGTGTTATTGAAGGTTAATATACGATGGGACACCTGAGAACCACTACACATACGGAAAGTTATGTCAGATTGTAAACTTGTTCGATTGAAGGGGAGGCAGGTTAACCTACCGGGTTAGACTCTGCAGAAATGGTGAGCTGCTCGAGGCTCGAGGATGTGAATCAACGAAGATGACCTACTTAACAAGGTGACGACACAGACCCCAGTCTCTGTCAGATGGGTGTAGTGATAGACTATGGCAGATCCAGTTGGGAGCTTTTCCGCGAAATGGATGACTGACCATTATTATATTTAATATCGATGTAGGATGAATATCCCCAACGAACAGACACATAAATAACAAAAGCGGAGACCAAGGACATTGTGATGCGGTAGCTGCATCCCAAGAGAGCGCGTGTGCGTATTAAAAGTAAAACTATATTTGAACGTGAGGGAAGATGACCTCAGGAGAATGTTATTCGCTTACCTCGAGTGGTCTCTGATGAAAGAAGGAGCAAGGATGACTGAAACCATAAGAAGCGTCCACATAACTGTGATAGGTTCAACTCGGGGTGCGTGCAAGCGTTAGTAAAAAGGACAGACGACTACCTTTCTTGATCCATGAGTGACTAATCCCAATTCCTCGAGCACGATAAAAGCTTGTCCGATGAGAGTTGCGTAACGGTTGAACAGAAATACCACTTTCACTATAGACCACGACGTGGACAAAACATAATCCACCTCGTAACGGCTTGAGAAATCTCGCCGTAGGAACAGAAAGAACATACCTCGAGATCGAAAGTCAGGAAATGGTCGTAGATCAACACAGCGTAGCCTGCCACAGTCAGCTCTCTTGATCGTTCATTTGATCAGTCACAGGTGAAAATCCATTTATAGCCCAGGTGATACTCACTGACGAATCCTCAAGTACCTCAAAAACTGGGCAGGCGGCGACATGCGATGGGATGGTGACAAAGCAGTAAACACGTCAAGGTCCTCGTATTTATAACTTTAAGAGGATGATTCAGATGCCCCCTGCATTGAATCTTATCCCCAACTGGCCATTTTTCCAAGTCATTCAAATGTGACCCTGAATTACCTAAAACCTACTGCCAGCGACTCGGAGTGCAATTTAAACCCTGTTTGGCCAATTTAACTCTCTTCTACTGACTCTGAGTCGGCGGCAATAGAGTATGTACCTACCTGGACCCTCAGGCCTTCAGGGCCTACGCGATGTATTTTGCAAAATGCGATTGCAGTGTCCGCGTGCTTAATCATTCAGTGAGTTGTTCATGACCCGACATAGAAGAGTGTCGAGCGTAATGGACATGAACATACCTTTGAAGGAACGTTGCAAACAATATTGGGAGCCTCAGCTCCCGGCTGGAGGACTACGCGTGTTCCACATAATGTACATAGTAACCACATTCAACGTGGTTTCCGTAGTACGTAACTGATCCGAGTAGTTGCATCAAATGTTTGTCTGAAAAGAACTTTCAATAGTACTATTCAGTTGGTTCGCGAATATGTCCCAGACAACGCAGATCTGGGCCCTGTGGTTCTACTCGTTGACAAAGAGAAAAGCGAAAACATTTTCTGGCCACGATGAGTCGAACCTGAAATCCAAGGAAGTGAACACCTGCTGAGGGGGGACCAGTGGTTAGTCCGAGTCGATGTGCCACCGACTCGGAACAGGTTACCTTTTCAAGACCGATTAGGGAACTTTCAAAAACGTTGCAATACTGCAGACATCTTCGAGGCCTGCGACATAGTCCTTTGGGCATGGTTCCATGATTGATAGAACCTCGGAAGAGTGTTCCCCCAGGATTAAGTACATTACGCTAGATCCGAGGGAGAGTCCGAGTCAGGTTCGCTTCAAGTTATTGACGAACTGGCATGCAGGAGGCCAGCGTAGATAACGAAAGTGAACCAGACAGCGTAGGCGTCTAGATATGATAGCCACCAGTGGCCACCAGGAAGAAGAAAGACGCCAACTAGAGTTACACCGCCACCATCGCAATTGAAGGAGGCCTGATCGACTCGGATGATCCGTCCATCCAGTAACTAAGTTGTTAACTATTCTTGGTTCCGAACCAAACTGTAAATTGCAAGACGCGCACGAGCCTACTGCAAGATCGAACTTTCCAGCGGGAACCCAGGGTTTTGTTCCCCACGATACCTACTGCAACGAGTGCTGAACTGTTCCAAAATGTGACTTGCGATTGAACCAAGCCATTCGCTCGATCGGTTCAAGTTCCGCTGCCAGTGATCAAATTCGCAACCGACATCAAATCGAAGGGGTCGTCTATTGAATACCAGTAAATAAAGCAATATCAGATGTACGCATTGATGTTGACTGTCCGCGAGCGTTTCTGACCTGCGCAAGGACCAAGGTCGAGCCTCCAATCTGCAGTTCCGAGGCACGGGCAAAGTACCTCGTGCATTTGTTCATGATCTAGTGAGTAACGTCACAATGCACAGATGGACGTTGACAGAGCTGCCTTTAGTACATGGAACACGACTCACTAGTCCAACCCAGCCAAGTACAGCATCACGGCCGCTATGATACTTCTGACACGCCCGAGAAGTGTCCTCGGTCGCTCGACTTGCTAAAGGGAGCGATAAGTCCAGTACACAACAACGCGTCTGCAGTCAGCACTCGGCGCCCAAATGCACGGCAGGTTCATGCGACTGCCCATCCTCTTCTGCAACAGGATTCAACCACGAACGTGTTCGTCAATGTGGAATCGAATTCTCAGCCAGTGCCAAATCTGCATGAACATCATTCATCCGGATGTCGACCGATCGCCCGAACAAAAGCTGCTGCATCGCTGCGAGTTGTTGGTTCACGAGTCGTCCGATTTATTGCTCCTAGTAGCCATCAGAACCATCATGGCTGGCGAACAACAACGACGCACATGATATACTATAGTACATGATCTACAATATAACACACAACATCAATCTTCACGAGGTGAATCATCAAAACGACCACCGCACTTGGAGTCGACACTCGGTGCCCGAATCACCGCAAGCTCATACAAGTCGCCCTCCTCCTCCGCAACATCAAACAGTGACGATTGAGCTCGTCGAGACAGAATTGAATTCTCCGCCCGTTCCAAATCTTCATGGACGTCGTTCATCCAGATGTTGACCGATTGCCAGAACGAACGTTGTTCCATCGCGGCAAGTTGCTGGTCCACGATCCGGCTGATTTGTTGAGTCGAATGTGCATTAGATATTATTCCTCGCAGGTTCAGCATCGCTCGTTGTCCAGCGACAATCAGCAGAGGGAAAGGTATCCTAGGACACATGGTAAGAAATCTTGAAGGATTCGTCACAGTTACTTACGTCAACACCACATTGTTAAGTGGGTCCTGTAAGTACGAGCAGGTTCATCAAATTCCGTAAGCGAATCAGAGAGAATCCTTACTTCCATGAGTACCGTCCTGATGTAAACCATAGTAAGAGATCACACTTGGCCAATTATATCAGAACACAAACTTACAGGCATATAATAGTCACTATGTCATACACTAGAGTCATCTATATTGAGTCAGACACACATCATTTGGCCCAAGCCTGAATGACTTCACCATATAATATAGGATGGCTGGACAACAGAATCATATTTATATCAAGCCAATCAGATGATCAAATGTACTCACCATCTCGCGCTAGGAGCCGAAACAGTGGTGAATGTCGGAGCTGTTTTGACCCTCTACAGAACTGGTAGAGATAGTATATAATCACGAGGAACACACCCGTATCAAGTAAGAGCCTGAAATAATGATTAGCATCGTACGCGATAGTGTTATTGAAGGTTAATTTACGATGGGACACCTGAGAACCACTACACATACAGAAGGTTATGTCAGATTGTAAACTTGTTCGATTGAAGGGGATGCAGATCGACCTACCGGGTTAGACTCTGCAGAAATGGTGAGCTGCTTGAGGCTCGAGAATGTGAGTAAACGAGGGTGACCTACTTAACAAGGTGATGACACAGACCCCAGTCTCTGTCAGATGGGCGTAGTGATAGGCTATGGCAGATCCAGTTGAGAGCCTTTCCGCGAAATGGATGACTGACCATTATTATATTTAATATCGATGTAGGATGAATATCCCCAGCGCACAGACACATAGATAACAAAGGCGGAGACCAAGGACATTGTGATGCGGTAGCTGCATCCCAAGAGAGCGCGTGTGCGTATTAAAAGTAAAACTATATTCGAACGTGAGGGAAGATGACATCAGGAGAATGTTATTCGCTTACCTCGAGTGGTCTCTGATGAAAGAAGGAGCAGGGATGACTGAAACCATAAGAAGCGTCCACATAACTGTGATAGGTTCAACTCGGGGTGCGTGCAAGCGTTAGTAAAAAGGACAGACGACTACCTTTCTTGATCCATGAGTGACTAATCCCAATTCTTCGAGCGCGATAAAAGCTTGTCCGATGAGAGTTGCATAGCGGTTGACTAGAAATACCGCTTTCACCATAGACCATGGCGTGGATAAAACATAGTCCACCTTGCAATGATTTGAGGAGTCGCGTCGTAGGAACAGAAAGAACATACCTCGAGATCGAAAGTCAGGAAATGGTCATAGATCAGTACAGTGTAGCCTGCCACAGTCAGTCCTCTTAATCGTTCATTTGATCAACCAGCGATTCATTTATAGCCCAGGTGACACTTACTGACGAATCCTCAAGTGCCTCAAGAACTGGGGCGGCGGCGACATGGGATGGGATGGCGATAAAGCAGTAAACACGTCAAGGTCCTTGTATTTATACCTTAGGATGATTCAGATGCCCCTGCACTAATCTTATCCCCAACCGGCCATTTTTGCAAGCCATTCAAACGTGACCCTGAACTACTTAAAACCTACTAATGGTTGAACCGTTGGATGATTGAACTGAACTGTTAGCGACCCAACGACTCGGAGCCTCGGAGTGGAAAAGGGCCCTGTTTGCCAATTTAACACTTTCAACTCAGAGTCGGCGGCAATATGTACCTACTCTCAGGGCCCACGCGATGTATTTGCAAAGAGGTGCGATGACAGTGTCCGCGTGCTGAATCATTCAGTGAGATTGCTCATGGTCCGGCATAGAGGAGCGTCGACTATGATGGGGCATGTACATACCTTTCTTCGAAAAGAAAACGTTGCAGAGTGGGAGCCTGGCATCTCTAGACAGGAGGGCTACGTGTATCCCACATGATGTACATAGTAATCGATGCATTCGGTGTGGTTTCAGTACGTAACTGATTCGGCGGGCTAGTCATCAAATCTTAGTCTAAAAAATATTTTCAATACATAGTGCTATTCAGTCGGCTGGATCACGAGTATGTGGCAGACAACGCAGACGTCCGTGGTTCTACTCATTGACGAAGAGAAGAGCGAAGAATTTTTCTGGTGACAAAATGTGGTCATGATGTCAAAGTTGAAGTTCAGGAATTGAACACCTGCTGAGGGGGGACACCAGTGGTAGTCCGAGTCGATGTACCGAATCCCGATCTTTCTGCGAAGAAAAACGTTGCAACTTGCAGACATCTTCGAGCCCATGTTATATAACGATATAGCACATCCTCCACCCACACATGATCTACCGCGTGACACAGTATCAGTCTCCACATGATGATCACCAAAAGGGCACAACAACGAACCTGCAGTCAGCACTCGGCGCCCGAACACACAGTAAGTTCATGCGACTGCCCATCCTCTTCTACAACAGGATTCAACCACGAACGTGTTCGTTCATGTTGAATCGAATTCTCGACCAGTGCCAAATCTTCGTGAACGTCATTCATCCAGACATCGACCGATCGCCCGAACGAAAGCTGTTGCATCGCTGCGAGTTGCTGGTCCACAACGCGGCTGATTTCTTGTTCCGAGTACCCATTAGAAATTAACCCTCGGAGGTTCAGCATGGCTCGTTGTCCAGCGACAATGAGTAGAGGGAAGCATATCCTGGGACACACAGTAAGAGATGATATAAAGCTTCGTCACACTTCCTCACGTCACCACCATATTGTGTAGCGGGTTCTGTACAGGGGAGGTTCATTAGGTTCCGCAAGCGGATTAGATGGAATCCTTACACGCAAGAATATGGTCCTGGTGTAACCGATGGTAAGAGATGATAGTTGGCTGATTATAGAACACAAACTTACGTGCCTAGAATGCCCGCTATATCATAAAATAGATTTATCTGTACCACGTCAAGCACAGATCGTTCATTCCAAGTTCGAAGACTCAACCATATAGTATAAGACGGCTGGACGACAGAATCACCTTTACATCAAATCAATCCAACGATCAAACATACTCACCATCTCGCGCTAGGAGCCGAAACAGCGGCGAATGTTGGAGTTGCTGTGACCCTCTGCAGAACTGGTAGAGATAGTATGTGATTACGAGGAACACGCCCGTATCAAGCAAGAGGCTGGACTAATGATTAGCATCATACATGATAGTATTATTGACGGGTTCATTTACGGTGCAACACCCGTGAACCACTGTCCACAAGGAGAGTTATGTCGGATTTTAAACTCGTTCGACAGAAGGGGAGGCAGGTCGACCTACCGGGTTTGACTCTGCGGAAATAATGGTGAGCTGCTCGAGAGTGTAAGCGGACGAGAAGACCTACTTAACAAGGAGATGGCACAGACTCCAGTTTCCGTCAGATACGAAAAGTCATAAACTGGACAGGTTCAGCGGCAACCACAAAGCTGACCACATTGCTCACCATTGTTATATTTGATACTGGTGTAAGCTGAAAACCCCCAGCGTATGCACACGTAGATAACATAAGCAGAGACCAAGGTCATGGCGATACGATAGCTACATCCCAAGAGGGCGCGTGTGCGTACCAAAAGCAAAACTGTATTCGAGCGTGAGCGAAGATCACCTCGGGACAATTATATTCGCTCACCTCGAGTGGTTTCTGATGCAAGGAGGATCGTACATGACTGAAACCACAAGAAGTGTTCACAGAACTGTCGCATTACAGTTCAAAACCAGCGTGCGCACGAGCGATAGTGCAGGACAGGAACCACTACCTTTCTCGATCCATGACTGATTAATCCCAATTCCTCGAGCGCCATGAAGGTTTGTCCCACGAGAGTTGCGTAGCGATTGAACAGAAATACCACTTTCACCGTAGACCATGGCGTGGACAAAACGTAGTCCACCTTGTAATGAGTTGAGAAACCTTGTCGTAGGAACAGAGAGAACGCACCTCTAGATCAAAAGTCAAGAAATAGTCATAGATTAGTACGGCGTAACCCGCCACAGTCAGATCCCTTGGTCGTTCATTTGATCAGTTCCCAGGGGGAAACACCAATGTAGCCCAGGTGATACTCACTGACGAATTCTCAAGTATCTCACAAACTGGGCCGGCACAGACATGGAATGGTGACAAAGCAGTAAACCCGCCAAGGTCCCAGTACTCAGACAGGCTATCATTGACCATTCAAATGTCCCTGCATTGAGTTTTGATATTCATTCCCGACAAACTACTCTTTAGTAGAGTGAGCATTCCAAACACCCTGAATTAGAACCTACGGAGCATAGACCATTGAATACAATTGCAACGAGTCAGACTGTCAACGAGGGAAGCCGACCCAGTGACTCGGATTGCGAGACCCTGCGAGGCCAATTTAACTCTTCCAACTCACGGCGGCAATATCATATTATACCCAACACGTACCTACCCTCAGGGAACGGCCCACGTTGCCAAGGTGGGACGAGTCACGAAACGTTCCGCTTGCTTGGTCCTCCAGCGAGAATCGGAGGCGTTGCATCTACCGTAAAATGGGCCGCGAAAGAGATAAGCCAGCGCACTGGATTAAACAAGATAAAATTTCAAACTTTTTTCTGCCAAAAAAGAGGTTTGAAAAACGTTGCAGACCTAGAGGGCCACGCGCATCTCACATGTTGTACCATGGACCTAATCAACTTGAATGCATTCAGCACGGTTTCATAAATGATGGGGACTCGTTTAGTGCCGTTCAGCCGGTGGCTGGATCGCATAGCGTATATGGACAACTGTTCTGCTCCAGCCAGCCTCCGAGCCCAGGCTCTACTCGTTGGGAATGAAAATATCAGCTAGTAGCCATGAAGTCCGAGGAAGCCGAATGTGGGAGTTTACTCAGAGTCACAGCCTAATTGTCATGTAACAAGGCACACGCTTGCTGGGATCGAAAACCCGGGGAGCAAGTCGTACCATAGAATCTCTCCCCGTAGTGTTTGCGAATACTACACTGCACACAAATTAGCTGGTAACTAGCTATTCAACTGGCCCTAGTACAGCATCGCAAAGTGTGCAGTCAAATTCGGGTCGGCGATGCATTGCAATATCTCCGAGTCGAATCGACGTCGTTACTGCTCGAGCAACATCCTCGGCCGCTCGACGTGCTCAAGGGAGCGCCACCCCGGCTGGCAAACGACGCGCAGCGAATATAACACGTCTACAATCACCACATACTAGCCCGTGCACGTCAGCTACATTGCGACATACACGTCGTTAGTCCTTGCGAATCGACTAGCAAAGATGACCACCGCACCTAGAGTCGACACTCGGCGGCATCTGGATCACCGTAAGCTCATACGAGGTACCCTCTTCCGTAAGACGAAACAACGACGGTCGTGCCCGTCGATGCCGAGCCGGATCCTCAACCCGTTCCAACTCTTGATGAACGTCGTTCATCCAGACATCGACCGATTGCCAAAACGATCGTTGTTGCATCGCTGCGATTTGCTGGTCCACGACGCGGCTGACGTTTTGCCATGTTGTGTAGCTTTCAGCCTTGAACCCTCGGAGGTTAAGCACGGCGCGTTGTCCGGCGACAATGAGCAAAGGGAAAGCGAATCTAGTAGGCGCGGTAAGAGATTAGGGGATATGATATGTCGCTGTCACGTACGACGACTGCAGATTGTACAGCGGGTTCTGGGCGAGAAGAGATTCATTGCAATCCTTGAACAGATCAGGTGGAATCCTTACATTCTTGAATATGACCCTAATGTAATTCACAGGGAGTAAGAGACAGCGATTGGATAGTGATATCAGAACACAAACTTACAGGACCAGGATACCCATTATATCATAGAATAAATTTATCTGAACGGAGTTGAGCGCAGATTGTTGGGCAATGCTCCAGGAACTTAACAATGTAATATACGACAGCTATACAACAGAATTATCTTAGATCACACTAATTCGACAATCAAATGTACTCACCGTCTCGTGCTAGGAGGCGAATCAGCGGCGAATGTTGGAGCCGTGATCCTTTCCGGAGCTTGTAAAGATAGTATGCGATCACGGCGAATAAACCCGTATCAAGTAACAGGCTGAGGATGAGGATTAGCACCATACATAATAGTATCAGTGACGATTGATTTACGGTGTACAACCTGACAACCACTGCAAGTAGGGGGGGGTAGTGTCAGTTTGCAGACTCGTTCGACGGAAGAGATGGTAAACAAATTTACCGGGCTCATCTCTATGGAATGAATTGGTGAGTTGCTCGAGAATGCAAGCAGACGAGGATGACCTACTCAAGAAGGCAAGGATACAGACCCCAGTCTCTCTCAGATACGAAAAGCGATAGGCTGTCATAGATGCAGTTGCGAGCCTTTCCACAAAATGGATGACAACACGTACCATGATTATAGTATTTAATATGGATGTAGATTGAATACCCCCAGCGAATACACACGTAGATAACAAGAGGGGAGACTAAGGATATGGTGACACGATAGCTGCATCCCAAGAAGGCGCGTACACGTATCAAAAACAAAACTACGTTGGAACGTCAACGGAGCCGCCTCAAAAGAATAGTGTGGACACACTTCGAGTAGTTTCTGCTGAAAGGAAGACCAGACATGCTTGAAACCACAAGAACCACCCACAAAACTGTCATAGGTTCAAACTTGGCGTGAGTGCATGCGTGTTAAATTAGACGGACCTTTCTTGACCCATGACTGAGCAATCCCAATTCCTCGAGCACGACAACAGTTTGTCCGATAAGAGTTATATAGCGGTTGAGCAGAAACACCGCGTTTACCATGGACCACGGAGTGGACCAAATGTAGTCCATCTTTTAACGAATTAAGAAACGGCGTCGTAGGCGCAGAAATCGCATACCTCCAGATCGAAAGTCACCAAATAGTCGTAAGTAAGTACAACGTGGCCTGCCACAGTCAGGAATCTCGATCGGCCTCATCAGTTTCGGCGAAAACGCATTTGTGAACCACAGGCTGATATGGTACTCACTGACGGATTCTCAAACAATTCAAAATGTGAGTAGGCACGGATGGCATGGGATGGAAAGAAAGCAGTGAACCCATCGGGACCACACGACGATGGGCATGCAGGATCCCTCCAACTCGGCCCTGAATTAAAACCTACTAGGTGGCTACTGTAGCCCAATTTTACTATTCAGTTGCAACTCAGAGTCGGCGGCGATAACCAACCTCAAGGAACCGGTTCATGACTAATTGCGAGGGACTAAAATTCGAAGTTTGCTCAACCGCTGAGTCGACTCGACTGCGCTCAGAGTAACCAGTGATCCAACTTAATCGGCAAAGTGGTTCATCCTACTAGACAAGTTGATTGAGACCTACTGAAAGGTTGATGGCAAAGGAACCTGGGCCTCTAGCGAACGGCTGACCAACACTCCGTCCTCGCCGGTCTCGTCTAAAGGATAATTACCCGTCCCTGTTGTACGTACAACAAACACAATTTAAACATTCCAGAAACCTACCCACTCCTGCATTCGTACGACCCTATCCCACTCCATGCGTCGGAATACGTGCTGTCCTTG
>JBBPTB010000871.1:0-13086 GCA_038093875.1 Boletus tylopilopsis
CCCCGATTCCACCTACAGTACGGAGATCAAAAACAGGCTCGAGGGAACGCCATTACCATTTGTGATGCACTTGCTCACGACGAGGAGGGGCGCAGACTTCTCCAAGACGCACATGGGCAGAGTCCTGGACGGGTGGCCACTCACCACAGACGACTTTCCCCTCTCGTCAGACCCCGCAAGGTTCATAACATCCGGTCTTTGTGAACAAAAGCAGGGAGAACTGGTTCCTGCTCCTGGAAGAGAGGGACCGAGACCAACGATGACCCGGAAATGTGTCTCAGATTCTGTAGAGCCCAAAGGTTTCCAGACAAAAAGGAGACGCCCAAACTAGACGTGAACATTATTTGTTTTTGACTGATTTAGTATATAGAGTCTCATTTACTGTCGGGTCCTGCATAAGTCCAGATATTCAAGTCGAATTTCTGTCGAGGCTCAGGCCCGCGTGGGTGGAAACTTGATATCGTAGCGAGGGCAAAACAACTTGAAATAGACACGCCGATTGCTACTGCCCACGTCGAGCTCTCTGATTCACTGTTCGAGGTTCCGAAACATCAGCAATCTGATTAGACAAGATACATGTACACCTTTTTCTATTTGATCGGGGTCGCCGGCATGAAATATGAATTTGATTGATCGTCGAGACTTTAATCTGAGAAACGATGTGCCAAGGAGATGTGGCCAAAATACCCCTCGCGCATTGGCAGTTTCGATTGGTCTCAAACTTGGCGTCGCATTGATGGAGCTGTCCTTGATTGACATTCTCGACTCGCAATCCCGCTGTGGACACTGATCAATATTGATGTGAAAGTGGCCAAGGAAATTGAGATCATAAAGCCGCCGTATGTAGTACCAGTAACACTTGATGTACCTGGCAGCCTGAGCTAAAGAGTTGCACGCGCGGGCAGAGTCTCTTGCAGAAGAGTTTCGGCTCACCGGAGGGCGTAACTACATCGACAAAGCGGTCAAACTTGATCATGTAGCGCTGGGACATCGCCCGCATGGCCACCCAGAACAAGATGTCTCTTTGAATCAACTTGCAATCTGTCTCCACTGTCACTACCAACAACTCAGAGGGACAAGGGACATTGAGCAGGGCATCATGCTTGACCGAGAAGCCCTCAACCTTCGACCACAAGGACACCCTGATCGGCCGGAGTCATGTGGGGCCCTGAAAATGCCATTGTCCTCGACCGTGAAGCCCTTTCCCTTCAACCGCAGGGACACCCTGATCGGTCGACGTCATTGACTGACATTGCAGTTCATCTCTCCAAGGAGTATCACCAGCTCGTTGATGAGGCCATTACCCTTGACTGGGAAGCCCTTAACCTTAAACCACAGGGACACCTGTTCGGTCGACGTCATTGGAAAAATCTTGCAGTTTGTCTCCCCACCACCGGCTGGGGCTCATGCAGGACCTTGATGAGACAATTGTCTTGTGACGAGAAGCCCTTGGCCTTCAACCACGAGGACATCCTAGTCGATCGGGATCGTTGCAAAACCTTGCCAGTCGCCTCGGGAACCGGTTTACGTGGTCAAGATAATCAGAAGATCAAGAGCCAAGGCCGCTGGAGACTTCCATAGAAGCCGGACTGTGGACGTGCCGCTGGATCAATCTGTATATTCATCTTGGTGCTTAGGTGTAGTATTATTTACCACCCTCGTTCATCGTCTCGCTTTGCGTTGAGCTTCTATGGACTATACAATTTACTGCATTTATGAGATATCAACTTCCACTGGTGCATGGGGGCGGATCTGGTCAAGCACTAATGATTGTATGCTTGTCGTGTAATCCATGGATATTAACCCCAGGAATACACCGCATGGCTCCGTTACTTGCTGCTCTTGACAGATCTCAAAATAGCATAAAATTTGGTATGAACTTCAGCATGTTGTAACAGGAGATGGAGATATTGTCAACCTCCGGTGCACTCGCGCATGATGTTGTAACTATTCACGGAGAGATACTCTGAACACGCGCGAAGCACGGATCTCTGAGCTGACCTCTTGATAATATGAACTGTCATATAACGTCCACCATACACCAGAAAGTTGGACTCCGTTTACGCTCCACCACGTTCCTGCGCTTCGCACGGACTTGGTAACATATGTCCGCGAACTTCTGTTCGGAGCGTCAGAGCCATTCGATAAAAATAAAATAAAAAAGATTGGATCCTAATCATAAAGGCATTCAACCAGATCCAGCTCGAGCGAATAGCTCAAAACATATAAAAGGGCCAGCCCTCTTCACCGTAATACCAGAGCTCTCACCTCTGCAAACCGACGTACCATCTCCTGAATCATGTTCGCTCATCTCACCACTCTCTCCGTTGTGCTCGTCGCTGTGACTGGGGCCGTTTCTGCTCCCGCTGGACCTGTCAGTGATGCAGCTTGCACCAGAGCCGGCACAACTCTATCTTGCTGTGCCCCTTTTGTCAGCCCCGTAAGTTGCGATCTCGCTTGTTGAACAATGCTGATTGTGACCATGATGGATAGTTCAACCTAGTCGCAGCCCAGTGTAGAAATTATTACGGTATACTTGGTTGTGCTGGACAGATCCTGTGTTGCAGCTATGATGTGAGTAGTCAACTGTACCGCTGAATCCAGTCTGACGTGCGATTCGTCACAGACTCCCATTGGGGTCAACTTCGGTTGCTATGATAATTGAGTTCCTTCGAGTGGTAGCGCTGGTCAAATGGATGGCAATTTTGCTGGTTTCCCTCGTCATCCAAGAGTTCATAGATTTGAGGCCCTTCGTGTCTTGATGATACTGGATATTGTACTCTCGTCAAAACATTATCTGCTGTTGACCGTTTGTCTTGCGGGTACAGAAACGCGCAAATTGTGAGCAAGCGAATTTTGGCCACTCGGCGAACAGGTTTTGGATAATCCTGTGGTGGTTTGCGCACACGGAAGCAAGCCCAAGCGTCAATCAAATTTTCACCATCCGAATCGAGTAGAAGTCCATTTGTGGAGCTTACTAGTACAAGGAAGATGATTTGACAATATTCTTCTAACATCATTCATTCACGGGCATATTGTAGCCATTATGTATGTATGAGAGTGAGCGTGATGCAGCTGGATCCATTAATCACGTTACGCACCGAAGGCACTCATCAAGAATCAGTAAAACTTTGGTCCTTGCGAAGAGTACACACGTACACATCACACCAAAGAGTTGGACTCCATTTACCTACTCCGCCATGTTTCTTGCGCTTCGCAAGGACTTGATGACATTGTCGCTCAATGTCCGCGAACTTCTGTTCGGTTCGGAGGGCCAGAGCGAAAAAAGATCATCCGAAACGTAAAGGCCTTGAATCAACCAGATCCAGCTCGAGCGAAAAGTTCAAAAGTCACGTCACCACCATACCTGAGTGCCCCCTACGTTGACCATAAGTCATGGTCGCCTGCCGCTGAAACATGTTGATTTATGCATGCGGACCACCATGACGGACAGTTTGGTACATACGCATTCTTTTGTGAGCCTTATCCTGACGATAATGGTTGTGCTGGAGAGATCCGCTGTTGCATCTATAATGTGAGTGGCCAAACCTACCACAGAATATGAGTCTCGCCTGCAACATCACAGACTCCCTCTGGGATCAGCTTTGCTTGCTATGATGATGAGTTTTCCGAAAGGCTCCATTTTGCAATTTCCGAAGCGAGCCCATTCCATTCTCAGTTTTTCTGCCTCATCGCGAGTTCTAGCGCAAAGCAAAGCAAAAGGGCGGCGAGGAAAATGGGCCTGTTACCTCATGACGAGAGTCGATTCAATAGGATTTTGCTGTAAACACGGATACTGACCTATGTATATGCCATGGCCTCAAGAGGCACTGGGTTTGTTGGATGTGAACTCGACCATCTTTGCAGTCAGTTCTAACGGTTACCCGAGCGTGAACCAGTATGTGGTTGAGTTGAACTTCACTGATGTCCTACTGGTCAAACCCACGCGATTGGTGTAATGATCGAGCGGTAATCCGCACGACCGTCGCTGCGAAGTGAATGTCAGGATGCGTGCCTGGTAGCTGGAGAGCACATACTAGAGGGTGCACAAACCAGAGGACTGTAAGCTGGCTGGAACCAGACATCCAACTCATTTCGCTCATTGACATGGATGTCCACAGCGGTAACAATGAGAGCGGCATTTGCGCTGAAAAAGGTGGTGTTGTGAATGTGCCGCAGCCCGCTGGATCAACGAATTTTTGTACAGCGGGGGGGCCGGGAGAGAGGTAGTGGCTACTTGCGGGACGCCAGCCACTGCGCCAGGACCCCTGGCACTCCTCAGAGGGGCTTCGCCCCCACTGAGGCCCCAGCCCGGCCTCCCCGACCACATCGAGCAGCCGTGTCAGACTTGGCTATCGACGACTGTGCATACCTGTACAGGCCTGTACAAAGAAGGGAAGGGGAGGTGGATTTGCTGATGACAGGCCAAGAGTGCGACATGGTTCCAAGCTGTCGAGCTCGAAGCCAATGCCATCGTGTACGATCAAGGAGGTGTACAACATGGCGAACTGCATCACAAAGTCTCTCAGGGGCTTTCCAGGGAAGCGGCCCAAGGCCAATTGCCTGGGAATGTGTGCACTTGCGTCATGGGGTACGAGAGCTTCTTTCAATACCAACAACGATAGCATACAAATCCCCAGAAGATGGTCGTCAGCTTACAAAAACAACCTAGTCAACTCGGCACGTAGCATACAGGCATCGCTGCCAGAGGCAACCTCATTTTCAAGACCCAGGTGTTGTGGCAAGTTGTTTATTTGCGCTTGCAAAGGTGCTAGACATGAGATGAGCACTGTTCGAAGAGTGGCGTGAATAGAGACCGAGGTTGCCTGATTTCACCACGTGGTGGTGGGTGTAGTTCGTTCGTTTCCATTTCAAGAACCACCACCGGGATGTTTGTCGTCCGATAGAGCAGTTGAACAAGACGGATTAGTTCGAGGCGAGCCAGAGAAGCATCCGCCTTCGGTGGTGACGATACACAAGACCTACGGGTCAAGTCAGCCATATGATGCAAGATTCAGAGTGCTCGTTGACTTGTCACTTCAAATTTGTCACCGTCGGTAGTCGATGAGTCTGCCGCGGATGTTGTTCCTGTCAAGCACCTGGACCATGCATGGGTGCGAACTCTCAGTTGCATGAGCTGAGAGCAGCACATAGATAGATACCTGTAAAACATCATGCATCACGCACGCTGACACCCTTGTCGCGGCCTCCGAGGAGATATGAAATAAGTAAATAAAAAGGTTGCCGCTCTATTTCTCTCTCTCTCTCCAAGGATCACACCGAAACCCCCAACCACTCGTCTCTTCAAAGGTAAGGTCGGGTCCTCGTTCAAACCCGAGCTTTACGCCCTATGGGCGAGTTCGATATCGCCCAACTTGTCGCTCTCTTGCTCTTGGTCCCTGAATACCATTGCGGACATGGACATGTCTAGGCTAGCGGTCGACTGCGAACGCTGGAGAGGGGGAATCCCCCTGCTAATGGCCCAGGCAAGGTGGTGGTAGGTGGTATCTAGCTACGACAAGGACGAGCTACAGGACGCCAGCCACTGCGCCAGGACCCCTGGCACTCCTCCGAGGGGCTTCGCCCCCAGCGAGGCCCCAGCCCGGCCTCCCCGGCCACAACGCACGCCGAACCCAGTATCGATGTGAAATCGACCTCGGAGGTCACGTTCATATAGTGCCCGTATGCTGATGATGAATCGAGGGACAAGCGTGACAAACAGTGTTGATGACACGGCATCGAGGAAGAGGACTATGTTGCTGTTTTGCACAGTGGTGGCTTCCAGGACCAGGGAAGAAATCTGGTGGAGCAAGTTCCTACGAGCGATCAGAAACCGATGAGCTTTGAGTGGTTCGTAAGCGGAGGGGGGAAATGATGGAGAAACATACGACGAAATAAATAATGCCTTCTCTCGCCATCAGTTGCATGTAGTGGTTAGGCTGCCAATCCCATGCAGCAATGTTGAGCAATCTTTGGACTGACGCGCCTGCTGTAGTAGCATGAGTGTGTGTATGCATGTAACTATGGTAGCTAGTACATGCATACTGTGAATGACGATGCGGAACAAGAGGGAAAGAAAGGCGGGCAAGCGCGTAGTGCTTCGACCCAGCGTGTGCCTGATGGGCAAGCAGGAGAGCTGCGATCCCGACTGATCAGGCTCGTGACGGCGACGCATGCAGCGAAAGCGCTTACCCGTCAGTAAGGAGTCGCTGGGGGAATGGTATGCTGTAAGAAGGTGGCATGGACCTCATATAAATGCAGTTTGGAAATCTTCTCAGTAGTTGAGGACTTGGTACAAGAGCGCCACTACTGACACACGGAAGCATTGGTTCTCAAGGCTTCGCCCATCGATCCACATTGTTGCTCCCGCTTACAACACAACGAAGGAAAAACAAAGGTGAAGTCTTAAAAAAAGGAGCAATGAACAAATTAGCATTAAAATACGAGTATAAATAATAAAAAAATGTGGATCGAGTTTGCAATGCTCTGAATTCACGCCGCAGCGCTGATAGGTCGTGCTATCGACTGTATAATGGCATCAGTCAGGACAGCAAACGAGCTGCCGTCGGCTGCCAACACGCCCAACTCATCTGCATCACAATGAAGCTTGTCGATGTGTTCACCAGCACCTGAAAGATGTGCAACCTTGGCACAAGCGGCATGAAGAGCCAGGAGTTGCTGAGAAGGAAGGGGGTACTCGACAGGATTTGTTGACGTGAAAGTCACCTTATCCGGTACATTCTGAATTAGACGGGTACTTCGTACATGGTAGCAGTTCGCAACGAGCTATGTCGCAAGGCAGTTATGTCAGAGCCAGGGTAACTTGTAACGGTGACACCCACAGTGCTTTCAAACCACATTTCCAGGCGATCGAACGCATCGCGCGAGTTCTTATCCATTGTCATCACGTTGAAGAGCGAATGCACTTTGGAGCCATTCAGCTTGTTGATGTCATAGCCGAAATGCTGCATGACCGCCAATACTGAGGCAGCATAGTCATTCTAAGCAAAATGAGCATCAAAACGATTATACGCTAACAAATAAAAGAAACGAAAAACCTTTTCTGAGGAGCCCGTGGGTGCGTTAGCCATGCTGAAATAGGCTGACTGCGGCAGAATGTGAGCCAACTCTGTGTTCACCGTGCGGACGGTCTTCAGATTAACATCTGCCTTCGCGTCGTATATTCCTGTCACCGCGCATTTGTAGCCATCTCGAATAAGAGCCTATGAGAAGACGTTTGTGCGTCATTTAAATACATCAAAACGCCACAAACCTTAGCTTTGGCTTGTTGATGATCCTTCGGTGTTTCATTAACGTTTTCCTTGATATCCACCTTTTCGTTAAACTCTGGGCGACTCGGATGGTCAGACGGGGTTGGTGTATGACCTTTGGACTGCTTGACTGAACAAAAGGTCAGTATGTAAGCAAGATCCTTGCTCGTCCCGCATGCAGCACTGACGTGGAAGAATGAACCACAATCGAAAGCATTTTCCAAGTTCTAGCAGCTTGTCCTGGTATCGATCGCAAGCAAGAATTGACGTCACGACCTCGTCCTGCGCAGCCCTAGAGGGGGCATGGAGAATCAGATAGCCGAGGATGCGCGCGTACATGCAGTTTTCGGCGGTAGTAGCCTGATTTTCGAGTTCAAGGCAAATGTTGTATGCACTAATGGTTGCAGGCCAGTCATCTAATTGGGTTTCTTGTGCAGTTGGAAGGGTTTCAGGCATGGTGGCAATAAATCAAGAATCAAGAGGAGTTATTTACACCTCTGTCTGTGGAACCAATTTCGCGTAACCAAATACTTTACGTAATAACTTCACATGCTTCTTTGGGATCTCGTTCGGTTCCCCTCATGATGTCTCCCAACCAGTATGATGCTCATGTCTTGTCGACGTTAAGCGCAATCCAGATCCTTGTCACGCAACACGCGCTGGATAGACAAGACGTCAAACGCACGTCTGGTTCAAGCGCACCCATTGCCCATGATCCTAGTCCTTGCATCGTTTCAATGGGTGTTCACAGGACGCCTTTGGCAAAATCGGCTCCCATCTTCTCTATCGCTGTCAACACATTGTCGCTCCTCAGCCGTGGGGCGAAAAGTCATGCCGCGCAAGGTAGGCACGATCTCATCGACACTCTTCCTATACTATGTTGGAACAAGTTGATTCGGAGATGCTGTGCTGTGGTTGGCTACCTGACAACTTGCAAATGGAGGACTCGACGACCCTCCCGAGAAACTACTGGTAGGTCCCATGAGCCACTCATTTTGCTCACTTTTGGATACGCTTACTTGGTTTTTGCATTTTCTACTCATTTTTGGTGCTTTCGGCTGTTGTCGATCTTGAACAAGACCCACTGGATCGACAGTGAGAAGCTCGTCAATTTTATTCTCTCCACCCAAGACCTGGAGACTGTTGGCATCGTTGGTCGGCCAGGTGATATGGTCGACGCCTTTCACACCCACTTCGGAGTTACATGTATATCGTTCAACTCATCCAACCGTCAGTCGTGGAATTGATACGTTACAAAGTCCCTCAGGGGCTTTCCAGGCAAGCGGCCCAAGGCCAATTGCTTGGGAATCTGTGCACTTGCGTCATGGGGTACGAGAGCTTCTTTCAATACCAACAACGATAGCATACAAATCCCCAGAAGATGGTCGTCAGCTTACAAAAACAACCTAGTTAACTCGACACGTAGCATACAGGCATCGCTGCCAGAGGCAACCTCGTTTTCAAGACCCAGGTGTTGTAGCCAGTTGTTTATTTGGGCTTGCAAAGGTGCTAGACATGACGTGAGCACTGTTCGTACGACGATAAGATATAATCGGACGCACGTTGAACCGTTTTGAATGTTGTTCGTTGCGTTGTTCCGCGCAATCGTATCCGCGTCTAGAGAGAACGCATGATTCAGTGCTTTACGCAGCCACGCAACAACATAGCCCGTGCAACTCACTTGCAATCCTCCCCAATGGACTCGTGGGCTTTGTGAACAAACAAGTACGTCAAAGTCGCGACTAAGCGTCCAATATGCCCACCTTTCTTCTTTTGCTCCCGTCGCCACACCCATATGGTTTCATTGAAGAACTTCCACAAACACCCGGTGCAAATCCAGTCGTCTTTGGTCCACCCCGCGTACTTATCGCCCCTGCACGCAAGCAGTCCACGAAAGAGCTGTGCCCAGTCGCCGCGCATGGCTTGTAGGATCGGCTTTTCGAGCGGGTTCGAACAGAGATTATTCGGAACGAGGAATTCGCGGACGAGCCGCCATTTCAGATCGTCCCAATCTGAGCAACATCGTGAGTGGGTTTAGCGACACGGAAAAAGAGAGACGCACTTGTTTCATTGAATAGATCTGGGAGCATCATCGGCGCGGTAGTAAGGCCCATGATACCAGCACCACCACAGTGATGACCTGCTCGGGCAAGTTAAAAACAGGTACAAAACGTGGATCGAGCACGACGATCGTACACTTGTCGTGTAGTCCATGGATGTCATCCAAGATTAACCCCAGGAATGTACGATGTGGCTCCGTCACTTGCTGCTCTTGACATATCTGAGAATAAGGTTGGTGTAAAAATTTGTCGTATGAATAGTCGTCAAAGAGATGTTGCAATGGGAGATGGGAGATGGTTGCGTCTTCGTAACAGCGTAGAATGGCATGAGGGCCTGCAAATAGGTACATGCCGTTCCAGTCATCTGAGAGCACGTCAACAAATTTCTATACCAAACAAACGGATCCCGAGACGCACACGTGTAGTCGGCACCTTTACCACTGGCATTGACAGCCCAGCCTGCGGTCATGATGAGAAACCAAGCCAACTTGGATATCTGAAACATCTCGTGCGACGAGAACTGCTCCAAAAATGTCTTTTGTTCCTTCCAGTTCTTTGCCTTCGCCTGGCGCCCCCCGTAGTCTTCCTCCGGGTCGTAATGATGGAGGCCCTGAGCGAATCGGCGGGGACCAAACAACGCCGACATGAGCCAGAGTCGGTACATGGCGCGCTGAAAACGAACGGACTCGATGCGAGACAGCTTGCTCGTCCTGCACGTCCGATCTTTGTGTCTAATGCCGTATCGATTGTCGATTAACACGATCGTCAGTCATCAAGCGACGACTCGGGTGCGCGCTCACTGCCAGCTGAACAAGTCTTCCAACGCAGTCATGATGCTCGCGTTGCTTGCGAGAAGTCGCTCTTCTTCGCGAGACGGGGTTTGTTTGAGCGTGTCGGTTTCGGTCTGGACGTCGTCCATAGTTTCTGGGAGATCTGCGCATGCTTGGTACCGGGCGAGTCTCAATGCTTGAGGCAGGACCGCACCGACAAGATCATAGGGCGAGCTTATTGCAGAGAGGATGGTACTATCAAAGGCCTCGCTAAAGCCTTTTGACGCCTGGCAACTTATCAACACGTGGATTCACCTATGGTCTATGAATCTGATACTCTCAGTATACTGCAAAAAAACATCAACAAACCATTTCTACAGCTTCAACATGGAAAAATACAGCCCTCCGTACACTTCTGCGATGATTGAGATTTTGGCGACACGCTTTCATTTGATTTTTAGTTGCTGATGTTCAAGTTCATTGTGGGTCGCGGGCTGAATCTAAGTTGGTCACATCGGGTCACAGCACTGTGACGCGTGACGGCATTGTTCACCTTGATAGGTCAATGGCGGCGGTCCAAAGTTTTATTCTGTTCTCATCTTCCCCGTGTCTGCGCTGGTGGCAACGCAATGTTTGTCGGAAGAAGTTGAATACGAGCTCAAATTTGTCTGGCCCCCGTTTGAGATGACAACCGCCTCCCATGCCGTTGCGCTCTACATCAATTACACGATGGAAGACAAATTGCTGATTGACGAAGATCAGGAAGAAGTGATGGTGCAGGGAGAGCTCAGGTTGGACGCGTCCGTGCGACTGAAGTTGTATTTCGACTCTTTCGATGAGTGGCGTCCTGGCCACCCGGATCATTAGAAATAGGTGAGTTATCATAGCTCTGCGCAGGTCGCATTGTTAACTATATGTGAGTTGAAGATAGATGAGTGGCCTTTCTGACCACGCATCATGCATCAACCATGGCCCTTGGCACAGCATCGACGAGTCGGGGAATTTTATACAAACTCCCCTGCCCCATCTCGTACGATGTCGAAATTGACACCGAATTTCACTACAGCGGCGAGACGGCTATGAACGCGTCTCCGAGTCATATTGCCAAACCGACACATTGTCCCGTACAGGCTTGGCTGCGTCAGGGGTTCATGAGATTTTTTGGCCGACTCAAATTTCAATCATACAGGCCTGCTGTCGGTCGTCGTACCAGTTTCTATTCGGTCTGATGCTGGAATGTTTGAACGTTGAGACTTGAACATTGTTGACGCTGAGGAACGAAGGCCCAGGGGAGATGTTGTCAGAACACGGCTCCCGTGCACCAGCATGCTAAGTGACAATCATTGAAGCAGACTCGTACACAATAGATCCGCTAAAGCTTAGGTAACAACTCGTGGACGCCAGTCCGGTGGGCCACGGTCTGTACGGGGGTTCTTCAATCGGCTTACACAAGTGCTGTTTTTATTTTATTTTTAAATGTGAGTCCTTTGGACTGTACACGACCACTCAATGATCATGATGCTCACATTGAACTGTTTGGCATGTTCCAAGCCGCCTTCTTGGCACTGCTCCCAGCACTTGAAACCATATCTAATACGACACTAAGTCGTGCGGATCGAAATGAGTTTGATGCATGTAGGCTCACTTGCAATCCATTTCTATACGCTCCCCGGCTTCGAGAATAGGTCAGCGTGCAAGTACGTGGCCACGGAAACATCCGCACCATTCTTCTTCTGTGAAAGTCGCCATCGCCATATGGTATCCCCCACAAAGGTGGCCCAACATTTGGTGCAGATCCAGTCTTGCTTGGACCACTTTTCGTACGCGTCATGTCTGCTATCAAACATGTCATGAAAGAGTTGTGACCAATCGCCCCCCAGCGCTTGCATGAGGAGCTCCTCCTCAACGGGGTTGAATGCAAGCTTTCCTGGAATGAACCCATGCCGACGGAGTCGCCCTTTAAGGTACTCCCAGTCTGACACTATTAGTCGTTTCTTTTATATAATCTAACAGGATACACACTCGTTTCGTTGTACAAACTGGGGAGAATTCGCATCTTGGAGCCCCAAACGTGTCCTTTACCATCACCCCCACAATGGCGACCTGATCAGACGAGTCAAGAACCACGTCCGGCGGTGGAACTATCATGGTCCATACATCGATCATGCCCACCATGGATGTTATCAAGGATGAATCCGCCAAATCCATATCCAGTTGGCTCCTTCACTTTGCGTTCTTCCGCGATCTCGGAAACAGCCTGATCGATGAAGAACGTGAACGGGCCAGCGTCAATATACTCTTTCTGGAGATGGGTGGTGGTCACATCTTCATAACACCGCAGAACGACATGAGGACCTGCAGAGACGAGCATACCGAGCATATTGACTGGGTAGGTACCCTTCAGTTTCCAAAATCTATGCAAAAATGTTATCGATACCAACACCGTTCAAGATCAACATCTCCCTTCAGACTATTTTCTTCTGCAGTCATGGCCCATTGAGCGGTCCAAGAGAGGAAGCACCTCATTTTGTCGACCTGAAACACCTCTTGCGTCGAAAAGTGAGCGAGGAATGCTTTTTGTTCGTCCCAGCTCTTTCTGAGTACCACCTCCCGATCTTGATCGGGAACCTGTCCGTCAGTAGATGTGTCTGCTTTTGGCACGGATGGGCCAGGCTTGCAAAGTAGAGCCACGAGCCAGAACCGATACATGGCTCGCTGAAACCGCATGGACTCCACTCGAGAGAGTCTACTCGCCCTGCTCGTCCGGTCTTTTTCGCTAGATAACATTAAAGCGGGGGTTCGATAGAACGCGCGAGGGATGTCGTCACCTCCAGCTGAACAGATCTTCCAGGGCAATCACGACGTGGGCGTTGTGCGCGAGCAGACGTTCTTCTTCGCGCGAAGGGGTTTGGTTGATCGTCTCGTTCTCGCTGACGAGATCTGTGACCTTGTGCGGGGGTGGTACGGATGCTTGGTAGCGGGCAA
>JBBPTB010000872.1:0-13084 GCA_038093875.1 Boletus tylopilopsis
GAGTCGACCAACTTGAACTTATCTTGGAGCATTCGAAGACGGACATGAGAGCCAACGGATCCTTTGGAGTAATCTCCGCCGTCAAACGACTACTACCGAATGAAACCCACCGTTGACCATTTAGATTCCATGGAGATCGATCGCACGGGGTGGGGCTCACAGGCAGAGTATGGATGTACATACAATACATAGTATGTACATATGAGTGTAGGAGTTAGGATGACTGTGGGGGCAAGCTTGGGGCAAGCAAGTGGGAGACTGAGTGAGCCCCAACGGACGACGTTCTAGGAAAACCGAGCGCCTGCACCGCCACATGACCCACTCGGACTCCGCTCTAGGCAGTCGCGTACCGCTCGGACAGCCTAGAGTCCCAACTTGGGCCCGGGGCCACTCTGGGTGCCCGAGAGTCATATCGTCGCATCCGAGCATCAGAACGTTGTTCTCGACCGCTCAAAGGCGCACGGGAACGGATGGATTTCTTCCCTGTTCGAAAATGTTTGCACTGTCGCTTCTGGTACTAGAGCTGAACCGTTGGAAACCAGAACGGTATCGACAGACCGACCTGGACTGATCCTGAATCTCGCACGACGCGTTTTTCGTCTTGCGACCTACCCAGTCCCACTCAAGCGCAGAAACATCGAAGAATACTTCATCCATGCCTCATTAATTTACTGTAGAAACACACTCGGCATCTAACCACGACCAGCGTCAAACTATGGTCACGGTGGACTGAAAACAAGGAGCCCACCACTACCCCACGACCGCCCCACTTCACTCCCGATACCCCACCATCTCGATCTTCTTCTCGATCTCCTCCTTGAGCATCACGATCCGACTATCCAACCTCGACGACAAATCCATCTCGCGCGTACACAACCCACTCGCAGCCGCCAACATCTCTTTGGCCGCCTTGAACGCGCGTGCCCAGTCGCACTCTGACGTGCCCTTCTCCCCCTCCTCCTTGCCGCCCGGCACTCTCTCCGATAGACCTTGCCGTCCTGCGACCGAGGCTTTTTGCTCGCCCTCCTTCATCTCCAAAACCGCAAGCTCAAAGTACGCGACGGCACTAACCCATGTGCTGATTTCGGCGTTGGCGCCATGTTTGATGGCGTCGTCGAGTAGAGCACGTCCAGCGACGTAGTCTCCTATCGTGCGATGAACGATACCAAGGATAAGAGAACGAATCGCAAGCTCGTCAGGCGTGTCGAGGTCGAGTTGGGTGTCTGCCGGTGGAGCGGGTTGCGCAAGAATGTGTTGGCCTGGGATGCCAATGGGAGGCGTGAGTGCACTGAGTTCTTCGATGTGTGCCAGTGCGGTAGCTTCGTTGATGTGGGTGTGAGTGTTCCAGACTATTGCATATCCAAATTAGCTCGAGCACGACATAATATATATGTATCCTTCACTGACAGATGGCGATTTCTAGAAATGCGTGGTCAGAAAAACATCAAGGGCATGAGGTCGGGTACGGACCCTCCGCAGGACTAATCCTGATCGCTTCTACAAAACGGTCGGGATTGCCTCCACGACGAATTTGTTTTTGTTTGTAGAATTCCACTGGCCAAGGTAAACACTCGGTTCAACATGGAAAGGCTAGACGTACGCTTCTTTTTCACAAAGCTTTCTGTGGGCATTATCCTTTTTCGGGAGTTGACGTTCTCGGGTATTTTGTCTAAGAGGGCCTGTGCCTCGTCTAATTTGCCAGACGACAGATAGCATCCTGAAAACAGTTAGTTCGAAGCCCTCACTTATCCCCGATCCAATAGAACTAACCTGCAGCGATGAAGAGGTACGTCGCACGACTCCTGCAAAGAGCCAATAAATCAATAATGTGCACCAGGTCCAGCTACCAAGGGTTATGGACAGCTCACCAGCTATTCATTTTCATCAGCTCCAAAAATGCTTCCGCGCACTCCTCATAGCGTCTGAAGCCCAGTAATGTCCAGGCAAGCTCAAAGGCAAGCTACATACTTGTCATACTTCCCAAGAACGAGACCCGAGAAACAACATACCAATATATCTGCTTGAGGAAACGTTTCTGGCCGATCGGGTGCAAGACCTTCTTTCAATGTCTTAATTGCACCTTCGGCATCTCTTGTCATACGCTGGATTTTTGCCTGGAGAACAGTCGACAATCGGTTGTAAACATTTGACGGAGGACCAACCTTGTTCAGTACCCATAACGTGCCCTTTGGGTACCGGGCCGAGACTCTAGGACACACCGAGAAGAATTGAGAGGAGGTAGGCTGACTGGAAGAGAAAGCACGCACTTGTTCACGATCCCTTTGTACTGCCTCACAATATGCTCTTCATCTGCTTGATATCCCGTCAAGAGCAATACAACTCCGTAGTACGTCATTAAAACCAGTCTTAAATCCGCGACGGAAATAAATTACCAAGAGGAGTTACCGAAAAATACGCACCCTGCAAATACTGAATGTACATCTGACCGAGCGGCAGAAACAGCCAACGCTTGCAGGGCGAGCTTACGATCATTATTATAACCGAAAAAGCCTACGACGGTTCTATGACGGGACAATAAGTTAGGGACCTTCCTTTGAGGGGATACCTCATACCTGACTTTGGAGGGCAGAAGGGAGAGCACGAGATTGAACAGGCCATAGCCTGAATTAAACAACCACGTTGAGTAAAATACAAGGCCAACAAGAGCTTCAGGTATCAGAAAACTTACCAAATGCGGTGCCTGATAAGATCAGCTCTTCAATCGCGTCATTTGAAGGATTATTTCTGTCACCAAAAGCAGGTGGTGTAGGAGCCAAGGACGAGAACCCCCAACGAGCGAGGAACCCTGATGGTCTTGCTTGCGGGGTAGGTGGTGCCACAGAAGATTGTAAGCTATAAATTGACCCTTTGCGAGATGGTGTAGGGGTATGCCCTGGCGTAGAATACTCGTCTAGTCCATTAGGGTACAATGTCTTGAACAGTCTGAAGTCGACGAGGTCAATGAGATACGAACAGTCAAGCGCTAACAACATACTTGGTGAATTTCGAATGTGCGCTGATGTATATATATCAATTCATGGTGAAATACGAAGGGCTGTATGGAAAGGCTTGCCTGTTAAATTCGCATCTGAAAATGATTCAGCAACACAGCAAGTCCTGGAATAATATACAACTAACAGACATTGCAGATAACCCTTATACGACTCGCTGACGACAGGAAATACAATCAGTAACTGCTTGCGTGTTTTGGACAAGTAGCACACCTCAATGCACGAGTCAACCCCAGTAACAGAACGGCGTCGGTGTGCAAGATCTCCCATTCAATACCAGGGGAAAGCCTATGGGAGGATTTGCCTGATTTTGCCGATTTCATGTACTTCTTCGCTCCCGCCTGAGAGGATTCAAGGCATCGTGTAGCGTCTTCCATCAGTTCTGGCTGGGAGCGTAGAAACCAAGACTCAGAATGGTGATACATGAGCGCAGGATGACCCACCTCCATACCAAGCGCCGCCTTGAGAAACGCACACACGCCCAGGCCCATGAGGTGGAAGGGACAGCCATGGTAACGGTCTGCACTAAACCGGTCGACTGCACCGACTAAATCGTTAGCAAAGAGGAGGTCAAAACCCTCACTAGCAGCCCGAAGACTGTCTGTGTGATCGACGCCAGACGCCATACTAGGTGGTGGTTGTGGTCGTGGGTTGATGGGCCGCGTCTGGATTGATGCCGCATCCGCTCAGACTCCGGCTTCCCGGCATGAACGGGGACCAACAACAAAGGACAGGCCGAGTTTACAATAGACGCGGCGCAAAGTGGAACACCACGTGGAATTCAAAGTCCGACAGAGATACGTCCTTGGTGCCTTCTCTTGTGTCAAGGAGATCACCATAATAATACTAAGATGACGGTCAGACAGATCACCACAGCGTCCCTCAAACAGCTCAAGAACACCGTAATCGGAAATCCATCTGCAAAACTTGCTCTTTCTCGCGATACCGCCTTCATTCACTCGTTTGTTCTCTTCCTTGCGTTCGGAATCATGTTCACACCCATTCTAGCCTCGTAGATTGTCTCAATCATCCACCTACACCAGGAGAACCACAGAGCTCACAGGATGATATCCGTGTTGAAGCAGCCCATGTCATATCCTCGATATCCTACGGTAGGTATATGCGACCCCATCCACTGCTTTCTCATCCTCTCCGACAGGTTCCGAGGCCGCTCTTGCCAGCTTGCTTCGAGCAAATGCACTCCAAGCTGTCATCCGTGCCCTCTCCAACCCACAAGCTCTCGCAATCACCCCTCTCAAATCGGCACTAGCACGTGCCTTGCGCGTACTTGCCAGCGCCATAGTCGAAGTGGCTGGGCCTACTCTTGGCCCAATCCGGATCTATTCTTCCCAATTCCGCTCCGAGGCAAAGATGGCACTTGGTCATCTCTTCGAGGTCTGTTCAATTCCTGGACTACCTGCCGCATACAAACAGACACCATCGCTCTAGTTCGATTGTCTGGACGTGTACCTCCCTATCTTGGCCGATCTTTCCCCTCAGGCTTCAATCGCCGTCGCCCAGCTCATCGGAGCTGCGGTTCGCTCAGAGGTACACAGAAATGCTGTCATCGAATGGCTGCCACGTTTGGAACGCCAACGAGAAGTTAAAACCAGGCGCGGCTGGGAGAGACCGGGGGTAGTACATGTTACAGCCAAACATGGCGCCTGGGTCATTCGAACTTTGATCGCTATGATTCAAAAAAAGGATCTCAAGGCATTCTTCTTGTCTTCAACAGCATTTCTAGATACTGATTCGAGAGTAGACACAGGAAGCTGCATTATCTGCCCTTGCGGCACTTGCTCTGGACAATCAGCCCGTTGCTTCTGCATTGGCGAGGATGCCTGCTGACGGTAGTAAGCATTCTGGCTGCCTATATGCGCTTGCTGGTCACTCTGCCTGTAGCTGCATCTCCGCTAGCCTTAGTATTATCCCTGACCAAGAGCCGTGTCACGGATGCTCAACTCACAGCATCATTATGGTGAGTCCTTTGAACAACATGCCTGCGACTTCCGCTCAATCGCTCAATATGGTGCAAATAAGCGTCACGAACATCATCCGTGCCCAAGCATCCAACCACCCCGGTACGGTGGACCCTATAGCTGCACTGACAGTTATTCAAGTCCTCAATCGAATTCTCGTTTCACCTTCGGAGTCTCCCCAAAACCAAACCAAAGCCTGTCATACCCTCTGTTCGTGCATCTTCTCCACTGATACAAAAGATTTCTCATTCTTTTCAGTTCTCCTAGTCAAAGACGAAAAGGATATCTGTGTTGAAGTATTTGATCGAGGGGTCCTAGCAAACGTGGCAGCTCTGGTCAAATCCATCACTCCCATTGACAAACCTTCAGACTGGGACGTTGACGAGTCTGAGAGCAGAGTCATTCTCCGAGAGGTTCGAGCGTTTGCTTTCACTTTATTTTCAGCATTCATCTTCATCCTCTCGATTCCTCGCACAGGCTGCGCTCATGACGATAGCATCCATCGCACTCTTTGAGAGAGTCATTAAACGGGATCTAGCCGACAATATCCAGTTGATACCCCTTTTCCGGACATGTCTTACATATAAGAGCATAGGGGTACGCGTGGCGGCATGTCAATGTATCCGAGCACTCAGTCGTGATGCGGCGATAATACGGACGAATCTCACTGACAGCGGAGCTGGGCTGGCTTTGTACCAGGTATTTAAAAAGGAAGACGAAGACCCAAGAGTAATATTTGCAGCATTAGCTGGGGTCTGCAATCTCGTGAGCGATTTCTCGCCTCTAAGACCTGTGAGTATGGCATCGTGTTCTCCTGTGAGTCTACTAAGGACGAAAATCGAGGTCATGATCGCAGATGGTTTACTCCCTCGATTAATGAAGCTCTTTGAAATCGATGATCAAGAAATTCGAGTAGGTGTTCTGTGGGCAATGAAGAATTTGTTATGCAAAAGCACTCTTGCGACCAAACAAATGATCATGACACACCTGGGATGGGCACACCTTGCAGAGCACGTCCTTTTGACTCCTTGGATGACCTTTCATCTCTGACATCTGATCCCCACAGACTTGTCGGTGATGCAGACCCTCAGATACAGGAACAAGCGCTTTGCATCCTTCGAAACCTCGCAGAGGATGAAGAGGGCATTTCCCTCTCTTTCGACTCAATGGGGGAGGACCTTGTTGCGGCCTGCATTTCCATAGGTCTCGATTCTTCCAATGAACCCGTGACGCGTGAGGTGCGCCAGCTTCGGCGGACCTTTCGGCGCATCCGCACCACTTACACTCAACCCACTTTCAGACATCCTACTTTCTTGGCAACCTCTCAAACGGCGCGCGGGAGCAGCAAGATATCATCTTTAACCATCCCCCGATTCTTGACTTGGTGCACTCGTGCATGGCTGACGCGAAATCGGGGGTGCGGACGCCGCTCGTACAGTGTGTACTAAATCTACTGACGAGTAATCCGAGACGACGACAAGAGCTTATCGACGCGGGATTCGTCTCCACACTGAGACATTTGTGCGACTGGACGGGTTCGGGAGGCGGCGTGAGTCCTGGGGGCCTTGGGGGTGCTGGGGCGAGTGTGGGCGTAGGTGCGGGCATGGGGACCGCGAGGCATCACATTAACTCGGAGGACGACAAGAGTGCTGCGGATGTGGCGAGGAGGGTGTTGGAGTTGATGGATTCGTCCGTGATTGGGGATATGCTTTGATGCTGCCAGCTGTCTTGCTACTTGTAGAGTGGTAAATCAACACGATTACCTATGTACTTGACACGGCCGCGCGCAGCTGGGTTTGAACCGTTTAGCCAGCGGCTTGCGATTGAACGTTTGAACTCTGAACTCTCCTTTGCCGTTGCTATGCCACTTGTCCTGCGCTCTGCTCGCGATTCAGTGCGATCAAGAGCAGCCATCAATGTCTCCCACGTCGAGATGGCGGGTGACGTTGCAATGGACCCCAAATTGCGGGTTCACTAATCGAAAGAAGCTCTCCCCTGCTGGGGTTCTTCGAATCGCCCCAGTCTATTTGAGGTGTGTGCCATGCTCACAAGTCATCGCAATAAATGTAAAGAATTTCTTTTCTCCAGGTGCGCAGAAATGTCGTCAAATGAGGATGCAGGCCATTCCGGTTGCTTCTTTGGTTGACCGCGTTCGAGTCGGTCGGTTGTTTTCCACGCGGGAAAGAGACCCTCACCTTGACTTCACCTTCAAAAATTCGACTTCTCGGATGTTAGAATTCGCTTGACCACGCTGACATCATGTACTAGCACTGATCGTCGCGTACTGGTCGTACTTCCGTCCACCCTATCTTGATCGTGCTCTGGTCGATTACACCCGCCTCGATTTGGCAGGAACAATGGAACGGTTCCCGGTTCGTGAACTACTATTCCTTCGGCAGGTCAAAAATAACAAGAAAAAGTAGGGTTGCGTCAAACACGTCTGATATTATCATGTCGTCCAGTTCATCGTCACACCCGTCTTCGCTTGGAACTTGCAGCGAGCTATACAATTGAAGCACGATTTTTAATCTGGTGACTACTTGGTCTGTCTACACGCTCTACCATGATGCAAAATAGTTATAGTGTAAATTCTCATGACTTCTGCCTCGCTCAATCTAATTGTCCCAACAAGCCGTGCTGCGAGTCATGTGATGACCAAACTAACCACTGAATATTTGTCCGGAGATTGGGAGCGACTTTCTTCTCGTGGTATGAATGTCTGCTCCAATGATTCACTGAGTAAAAACGTGGAGGTAGTTGTTTAAGGGTATGTTCGTTGGTACCTTGAAATAACTGTGTTTATGAACATTATTCCTTTCAAGTTCGTGATAGACGATCTGTCAAGCCCAAGTTTGTGTCTCAGGTCCAAAGTAAAGTGGTGCGCACGGTTCCGGGCCGTTTTGTCTGCCTACACAACATCTCAACACCTAGTGCCCCCCGGCCCGCACGTCCTTCCACCGACCCATGATGACCAGGATGAACCAAAATGGGTGCGCCTACATGTGACACCTGGTCGGGTAAGTACTGGAGAACCTACTCGCACCTGTAGATATAAAGCTGACCCCTGATCAACTCACACGGGGCATCCCGCGGGTCACCCTCACCCTCTGATGTCGTTCACAGTAAGTACACTCCGAAGGTGGCTCTCCGGCCCATGTCTATCAAACTCTGACGGATTCACCCGACGCAGATCGAATCTCTGAAAGCCGAAGAAACGGCTTGCATGCTCCCTGCGTTCGACAGCGATGTCGCCTTCGCGCTGGGTTCGATCATCCGCTCCAACTGCCAGCGCAACCACCCGCGCCCCGCAGTCGTGTACATCGCACATGCCAACTCATCCCAACTTCTGTTTTTCGCGGCGTCTCGCCCTGGGACGCTCCCTGACAACATGCACTGGGTGAAGCGCAAGGAAGCGGTCGTACTTCGATGGGGAGTGTCGACGATGCGCATGCGTTTGCAGTTGATGGGTCCTTATCCTCCTGTGTCCCTGCAGGAGGCACTTAGGTCCAAGTACGAGGTAACGGATCCGAGCGTGTATGCATGTCATGGAGGTGGGTTTCCGGTGCGGGTGAAGAACGTGGAGGGGATCGTGGGCGTGATTGTCGTTAGTGGTTTGAAGCAGGAGGACGATCATGGGGTCATTGTCGAGGGCATTCAGGAGTACCTCAAGAGCCTGAACAACTAGGAAATATGTCATTAAATACGACAACCCAACAAACAACTCGGAACTTCATGCACTTCATGAGACGAGACCGGTACGGCTAGTACTAATGTAAGTCACTCCGGGTCTAGTCAAAACAAGTGTCAACACTGTGCCTTCACCTCCGCGTCGTCCGTGCATGAATTTCTCGTATACCACCCAGCCTACGGGACCTTGACGAGTATGGCGAGCCCTCGTCAGAAGCAAGGCTGCCTGGTGACCCAGGATACGCTTATCAGGAAGAAACGAACTTCAATCTCATCTTCTTGCCAATACATTTCATTCTAAAGACGTGTTCAGCACAAACGATGGGGTTTTGAAGTGACACGTACGGTGACGAGTAGGCTCAAGGTGGAAAAAGCTCACTTTTGCGTGCGATGGACCGTACTCGGCTCGAATTCATAAACTTGAATGACTGCAACTAATCCTGTGCCTTGACCGAGGTGCGATATCCCATTGAAAGTCGTGCTCCCCGATGACATCTTCCTTAGTAGTTCATCGTCCGCATCTCTGGCGCTGGGTCTTTCGTTGATACCCAGGTTTGGATATGGCAAGTCTGTTGCGTTACCTTTATCTTCCAGTCGGTGGCAACCCAAACGACCTCCAACCAGTTCATGGTGTGCCATGGGCCGTGTTCATGATTCGATGGTATGGCAATCATTCAATCTAGCACCACGTCTTTTCTGACTTAATGTTCTGTACGGAAAGGTGGGAAGGTGACGTGGATAGCATATCCATAATTCCCTTACCGGTACAAACGTCAAGAGGATACCCGTAGTGGAAGAAGCAATGTCGCTTGTCTAGGGGAAGTACATATGGGGGTCCGCTGACTGCGGTTCTCCGGCGTTCCGTGAACCTTCGACACGCATGCGCGACGGTCCTCTTGACGCTCAAGACGGCATGGTTAGTTGATGAACGACGGCTATGTGTGCGTCACTATTTCTGCGGAATAAACACCGGACGTCCTGCCCATGGATATAAACTCAAGAACGCCCTTGACCTTCATCGTCTCATTTCCAATCCCCCAGTAAAACAGGCCGCGCATTCCACCTCTCACAATCCAATGACACTCTTGGCAAGTCTCCTGTGCATCGCCACTGTTCCACATACCGATACCCCAAAACAGATTGATGCCATCAAAGCCCAAGAAGATTCCTGCGTACTCCCCACGTTTGACAGTGATGTCGCTTTTGCGCTGGGTATCATCATCCGCACGCATTGCCAGCGTAACCACAAGCGCCCCGTAGTTGTGTACATCGCACTCGCCAGCTCGTCCCAGCTCCTCTTTTTCGCAGCCTCACGCCCGGGCACTCTGCCTGACAATATGCACCGGATAAAGCGCAAGGAGGCGGTAGTGCTGAGGTGGGAGATGTCGACGAAGCGTATGCGCGTGCAGCTGGAGCTGGAGCAGCCCCGAAAGCCCGTGCAGGATGCTCTCAAGCACAAATACGATGTAACGGATCCGAGTGTATATGCGTGTAGCGGGGGTGGGTTTCCGGTGCGGGTGAAGAATGTGGAAGGGATTGTGGGTGTGATCGTGGTGAGTGGGTTGACAGAGGACGAGGACCACGGTGTTATTGTCGATAGCATTCAGGAATACCTCAAGAGCTTGAACAAAGGGGGGCCCGCTTCGAAAAAGTAGGTAGTTCGCCTGCAGATTATCATGACAGTTCTACACCTGTTGTATAGCGATACCACTAAACACATATTTTAGACTTTTGGATATCGGGTTTGGTTATTTGTGAAGTCAAGTCAAATTCGGAAGAGCACAGATTCGAGCCCCTGCTCGGGCTGCCCGTCGCTCATCAAGTTCCCACAGCCCTCAGGCTTGTGAGTATAGTGAGCCTTCTACCCCGCACAAATAAACTAGGATAATTGATCTAGTCCACCCGCATCCCAAGAGATCCCTGGATCCTGATGCAGCGTTACCATTTCATGATGCGGCGACTGGATTCAGCCAACTACCTCACCTCGAGATTTAGCCATGATTTCAATTGCCACACCTAATCACCGATTTGCAAACTGGCATGACAAGTGTCCATCGCGGACATCAGGGTGAGACATGACGAGCGGATGGATGAAGCAGCGTCAACGTGGACACCATTATCTTTTTCTGCCACCTATCTTGGGTTCCTCCTCAATGATTATGCTGTATCTGTTCAAGTGGTCTTGTGCTAGATGATCGATTAGGGTGCAAAAGGCATTCGATTCCTATCATGGTATCAACCACGCTATGCTGATAAAAATCCATGGTTACCTGACCAGTCGATACGTTCATCGCACACTCACTCCCATGATGAATTACTGCTCTACTGAGTCCTTCGCTAATAACTGGTAACCAGGCCGTTTTATCCTTGGAAGCTTGCACTGCACAGAAGAATTCCGAGGGTGCGAGTGATGCTGCAGCCGCAAGTTGGATTGCTGTACCATCATGTCTGATAATATCCATGGACATCTCTCGTGTGCTGAGGTCTGTGCTGATGAAAGAGCCAGGAAGCGATCGTGATAGTATTCAATGAAGAGAACCTACAGCCGCTTTGTCCGCGCGGGTTCGAGTCGCCTGCACAATACCCATTTTCCCTCACCAAGTTCTCTTCACCATCTCCATGTAGGCTCCTACGTCTCAATTCCCTGGCTTCGTAACTGGGCTGTTCGTGTCCTCATAAGTTGATAACTCTCTTTATCGTTGGTGCCAGTACGCTTGCATGTCCACGTCGGTTACAAACTCAAGGTGCGTCCAGCCTTTCTGTTTCGAGTCCTTCTCTGACAAACCCTGTCGTAGAGCGTACAAGACGGTTATGGGATGGGCATCCCCCGTGCTAGAAGCGCCACGAACATTACCTTTTCGGCTGTCAACGTCGTCCTTGCCCATGTGCTGGCCATGAAAACCACTTGAAATCGAAACACCAGAGATATCTTCCCTTCGGATGACGCCCAGAGGCTGCGACCGCGATTCCTCCTCTCAACATTCTGTTTTAGTCCAGTCGAAAACGTCGCCCCGGACCTCATCCCAACCGTCTCCACTACCTTTCTTCAGAGCAGAGGATGTCATGGTCAAGATGTTTCCTCACGAAAACCATAAAGGATACGTCCACCGGAAGAGAACGCCGCCATGGACTTGCTCTCGTTCTCCCAAATCCTGACTCCTCGGGTTGTCGAGGATAGCTGTCGTGGAAGAAGCAACGTCACCTGTCTACGGGAAGCTCTACATACAGGCGTTGAGCGCGGTGCTCCGGCTTTCTGTTGGCCTTCCAGTCCATGCCCGACGGTCCTCTTGACGCTCAAGTTGGCATAGTTTGTCAATGAACGTCGGCCATGTGTGCATCGCTATCTCTGGAATTCCGATAAACACCAAAGTCCTGCCCATAGATATACATTCAAGCCGCCTGCGGACTCCCCATGTTTGACAGCGATGTCGCTTTTGCGCTGGGTGTCGTCATCCGCATTTCCAGCGCAACCACAACTGCCGCCCTTGCTCAAGCCTTTGAGATAAATATTTCCGAATGCTATCGCACCAGAAACCCACCCCCACTACACGCATACATGCTTGGATCCGCTACGTCGTAGGCATCTCCCACCTGAGGGTCAGCATGCCTCTTTGTGCTTTAATCCGGCGCATATTGTCAAGCAGAGTGCCTAGGTGAGGCTGTGAGAAGGAAGAATGGGGACAAGCTGGCGACTCCGAGTGGCGAGTGCAATGTACACAACTACGGGAGGTCCTCTTTGAAGAAGTAGGTAGTTCACGTGCAGATTATCAGACAGTTCTACCGTATAATGATATATCCTACTAAAAACCCTCATTTTAGACTTTGGATATTGGTTTTGGTGATTTGTGAGGTCAAGTCGAAATTGGAAGAGCACAATGGCACATCTGAGTTCTCTCAGCCCTCACAAATAAGTAAGTATAACCCTGCACACACAAAGTAGAATAATTGATCTAGTCCACCCATTACCCCAGGAACATCTAGAGAATAGTGTTAAGACTGGGCTGTTACCCCTATCACAAGACCCTATGGATCTGAAGTACTCAATGTGTTGCAGGTCCATTTGATGGTCATGTCATATTGTTACGGTTTTCCCTGGTTGCCGGACCGGATACGCCGGACCCTCGTTCATTTTTCCTTGTTCTTCACCATTCGCCCTTGACAGACGGGACACGCCCTTATCCTGAAGGCCTAGCAGACGCCTTCTGCCCTGAGGAGCTCGTATGCTCACTCATGCAGTACTCATCGTCTAGGAGTACACCACCGACCCACCATTGTCCTCTAATGGTGTTACGGTTTTCCCTGGTTGCCGGACCAGACCCGCCGGACCCTCGTTCATTTTTCTTTGTTCTTCATCCTGGATTGAACATCATAGCCAGTAAGTTGTATACTGTGAGATGTTGGAGGAGT
>JBBPTB010000873.1:0-13057 GCA_038093875.1 Boletus tylopilopsis
AAGGGGAGCTCACGTCGGCAGCAGCCATGGTGGTCAATTCGGCAGTGGTATCGTACGCAGGAGCGACTTCGACAATGTCGGCAGAGACGATGAAGAGGCCGTCTAGGCCGCGCAAGATCGTGCGCAGTTCGCGGGTCGACCAACCTACATGAGTTGTCGTCAGGGTAGGGCATCGACGATCGGTTATCGGTCAATAGCATACGAGGAAACAAACGTACCTCCAGTCTCGGGCGTCCCAGTCGCAGGCGCGAACGCGGGGTCGATCGAGTCGATCTATTCAAGTTGAAGGTATTGTTACTAGTGAAGGGTGAATAAACGAGATGACCTACGTCGATCGAGAGGTATACCGGTCGGTCACCAACAGTCTCCCGAATCTTCTTGATGATACCATCAGTGCCTGTGGTACGATGGCCGTAGACATCGTCAGGAACAACACACCGATCGCAAGCGAGACGAAACACACCGATGACATCGATCTCGCGAGCCTCTATCCTTTGGAACCCAGACGCATCATCGTTTGCATAATCAGCTGGACCCGACAAGGTCGTTCGAATCGCGCCGTGCTAAATCAACGGATACGGATAAACTAAGATCAAAGCGTTCGACAATGACTTGAAGACAACCAGAAACGAAAGAAACGAAACGAATGAGAAAAAAAAGGAAATGAGATACTTGCAATGGAGCTGCCGTTCTTGATAAGGCCTTCTTGGCTGGCCCAATAAAAGTAGGTGCCGTGATTGATGGCTGCCTGAGCCGACGGAGCACCCCCAAAGACGGATGGCTTCCACGTATCCAGGTGCGAGTCAAAGTGGATGACGGAGATCGCACCGTAAGCAGAGTGAATGGACCTGTAATAAATCAAGCACACTCGTCAATGCGACCATCTAAAAGAGAACATACCTGAGTAGTGGCAGGACGATCGTATGGTCGCCGCCAAGCGTGACAACTCTCGGATGATGTTTCCCATCAGCAGAAATGGGCACGAGTGGTTTGCCCGTCAGCGTGTCATTACCGAGTGGCGAGAACGCAGGTCGGTGGAGGAGCTCCTTGTGACCATCCTCGATCTGTTGGATCGCATATTTGTTGTCATAGGGTGTCACGGGGATGTCTCCGCAGTCGACGATCTTCATGCCAGACAGAAAAGGGTTGACGTTGAGGGGGACGTTGTAGCCTCCGCAAAGTGTCAAGCGACGCGACCCCGCACGAATCCCGGCGGGACCAAAGCGGGCGCCAGGGCGATACGAGGTGCCCGTGTCCTACCAACGTTCGCATCGATTAATCGATTCGGCATGGACAGGATAGTAGATTACTTACAAACGGTGCGCCGATGAAGGCAATATCAAACGCGGTCTCTCTCTCTTTACCGAGACATTGCACCCACGGTAACTTTGCAAACGTGGTAATACCGGAAAAGATGGAGTTGGCAGTAGCTAGGTCGTCCAACTCAGAAGATGCGTGATACGAAAGACTCTGATTTTACCTTCGTTGTCGCCGGGGTAAACTGCTTGATACGGATACTTGAAGTACCCAAGAGGCATTTGATCACCGTGCTCGTGTGCGATGGCGCCACAAGCAATCACAGCGGTGATGAGGGACGACAACTGGGTTCGCATCATGAACAAACTGTCAGAAATGCAGATCTGGGGACGCCAAGCGGGTGGGGGCGGAATTGGCAGTAAAGTGCGAAGCAGCTAAGAAGTATTCCTCTTGGGAAAACAATGCTATTTCCTTGCCTCATGCCTCTAGATAACCCGAGGACACGAGCCCTCCAGAGATAAGAACGCCTGGAATGCAATGTTTTCAGCCTCGAGGCAAGTAAATTGAAAAGATGGCATCCTGCCGAGCAAATAAACCCACGAAGGCAGCATTTCTCGGCAGAAACTCATGGGTCACGCGATGCTGGGCGGTCCGAGATGTTGGGAAGGAGCTGTGGGTCGGGGGTACCGGTGGTTCGACTGTTGGATGAACTCGTCAGGCAGTGTGCGCGTGGAGCGATTCACACGGTGATTTTCGTTCGCTCAACCATGTTCTCCACGCCCCGTCACTGATCCTCGTAATTAGATACGCATACGCTCTACAGCGCAAGCAATACAATACCATTTTGTTCTATTGATTTATGCACCTGAGCGGTGTCCCGACAGGCAGCAACGACGACCGTCGATCGGCGGATTCTTCTACGTGCGGGGACAAGTCAACCTAAATACAAAGAACTACTGATTCACTCATACATGAAGAAGATGGCGCATAGAACACAATACAGGCTAATTCACGAACAAGACAACACTCGAAAACATCTCATTTTGAAGGGAACAAAAAAAAACATCACAACACACGGATCATTCCGCAACTTTACCGAGTGGCGTTTTCGCCATGACGCTGATGACCTCGTACAAGACCTTGTAAAATCCCCGCCCAGGTCAGTGTCTCCGAGGAGATAAGTCAAGTGAAGAAAAAAAGGGGAGCTCACGTCGGCAGCAGCCATGGTGGTCAATTCGGCATTGGTATCGTACGCAGGGGCGACTTCGACAATGTCGGCAGAGACGATGAAGAGACCGTCTAGGCCGCGCAAGATCGTGCGCAGTTCGCGCGTCGACCAACCTACAGAACACATAAGTTCGGCGGCTGTGAGCGCATCGACGATCGGTTATCGTACCCCCAGTCTCGGGCGTTCCAGTCGCAGGCGCGAACGCGGGGTCGATCGAGTCGATCTATTCAAGTTGGAGATACAGTTACTAGGTTCGAGTAGTGAAGCTGAATAAACATACATCGATTGAGAGGTATACAGGGCGGTCACCAACAGTCTCCCGAATCTTCTTGATGATACCATCAGTGCCTGTGGTACGATGGCCGTAGACATCGTCAGGAGCAACGCACCGACCGCGAGCGAGATGAAACACACCGATGACATCGATCTCGCGGGCCTCTATCCTTTGAAACCCAGAGGCATCATCGTTTGCATAATCAGCCGGTCCCGACAAGGTCGTTCGAATCGCGCCATGCTAGATCAACGGATAAACTAGGATCAAAGCGTCCGACAGTCACTCGAAGACAAAGAAAAATGAAATAAAGGAACGGAAACGAGATACTTGCAATGGAGCTGCCGTTCTTGATAAGTCCTTCTTGGCTGGCCCAATAAAAGTAGGTACCGTGATTGATGGCAGCCTGGGCCGACGGAGCACCCCCAAAGACGGATGGCTTCCACGTGTCCAAATGCGAGTCAAAGTGGATGACGGAGATCGCACCGTAAGCAGAGTGAATGGACCTGTAATAAATCAAGGACTTGTTTCAATGCCACCACCCAAAAGAGAACATACCTGAGAAGAGGCAAAACGATCGTATGGTCGCCTCCAAGCGTGACAACTCTCGGATGATGTTTCCCATCAGCAGAAATGGGTACAAGTGGTTTGCCCGTCAGTGTGTCATTCCCAAGTGGCGAGAACGCAGGTCGGTGGAGGAGCTCCTTGTGACCATCCTCGATCTGTTGGATCGCATATTTGTTGTCATAGGGCGTCACGGGGATATCTCCGCAGTCAACGATCTTCATGCCAGACAGAAAAGGGTTGACATCGAGGGGGACATTGTAGCCGCCGTACAGTGTCAAACGACGTGACCCTGCACGAATACCAGCGGGGCCAAAGCGGGCACCTGGGCGATACGAGGTGCCCGTGTCCTACCAACGTTCGCATCGATAAATCGATTCCACACGGACAGAATAGATTGCTTACAAACGGTGCGCCGATGAAGGCAATATCAAACGCGGTCTCTCTCTCTTTACCGAGACATTGTACCCACGGTAACTTTGCAAACGTGGTGATACCGGAAAAGATGGAGTCGGCAGTAACTGGGTCGTCCAACTGAGAAAATATGTGATACGAAAGACGATGAGTTTACCTTCGTTGTCACCGGGGTAAACTGCTTGATACGGATACTTGAAGTACCCAAGAGGCATTTGATCATTGTGTTCGTGGGCGATGGCGCCACAAGTAATCACAGCGGTGACGAGGAGCGACAACTGGGTTCGCATCATGAACAAACTGTCAAATCTGGAGACGTCAAGCGGGTGAGGGTGGAATTGGCAGTAAAGTGCGGCGCAGAGGTCAGCTAAAAGGTATTCCTCTTGGGAAAACCATGCATCTCTCTGCCTCATGCCTCTAGATAACCCGAGGACATGAGCCCTCCAGAGATAAGAGGTCACCTGGAACGCAATATTTTCAGCCTCGAGGCAAGTAAATTGAAAAGATGGAATCCTGCCGAGTAGATAACCCACAAAGACAGCATTTCTCGGCAGAAACCTATGGGTCACGCGACGCAAGGTGACTGAGCAGGTTTCAAGTCATTGGCACGATGCAAGCCTCGTTTTCTAAAACGTGCCCTGGGTGTCAGCAAATAACTGGCTTCAGCGGAAATGGACATACCATTACCAAATCGTTTTGATCAAAGATCTTGGTCGCTTACCTCCTCGGGGAGTTTGTTCGCCTCCGGGTCATGTTATAAGCACAGCCAGTCGAATAATGTTTGCAAGTACCACTCTTTCTTCAGTCCCTCCAGATGAGCTCAGACGAGACCCTGCCACTTCTCCATGACACGCGGCAACACCCCCATGCTTCTGCGCCAATCCCGACACTACCCGAAGAGGAAGGTGAGACCCCACACTTTGGTCTGAAGCTGTTGATCTCGCTGCTCGTCGACTCCATCCCCGGTACGTTCGATCCTGCTTCTTCGCGCCATTTCGTCGGCAGAACCCAAACCCCTTCCCAACCAGTCATCCTCTCCTACATCCTGCAAAACTCGGTGCAGACCACCGCCATCGTCGTCACCGGCCGTCTCGGTCCCGAACACCTCTCCGCCGCCGCATTCTCCATGATGCTGGCGTTCGTCACTGGCGAGTACCTCTCTCCCCACCGATCCCCGTCGAGCTGTCCAGGTCCCATGATCGTTTTGATCCATCACAGGATGGTGCATCGCGCTCGGCGGTGGGTCCGCGCTCGACACGCTCGGATCTCAGGCCTTCACCGGCGGTGCCCGCCCGACCGACCTCTCCATCCATCTACAGCGGTGCGTCGTACTCTTGTGCGCCTTGTTCGTGCCTGTCGCCGTCCTGTGGTGCTTCATCGAGCCGGTGCTCTTGGCCATCGGAGAGCCCCCTCGGCTCTGCAAAGACGTCCAAGACATCATGCGTCTCCTCGTCTTTGCAGCCCCGGGATTCATCGCGTTCGAGTCCCTCAAGAAATACCTCCAATGTCAGGGTGAGTTGTCCCCCGCCCGTCGCGTTCCCTCCAACGTCACGGCACTTTTTTTTCTTTTGGCACAGGCATCATGCGCGCCGCGACCTTGGTCCTGATCGTCGTCTGGCCGATCAACCTCGCCCTAAACGTCGTCTTGGTCCACTACACCCCCCTCGGCATGCTCGGCTGCCCCATCGCGCTCGCCATCACCTACTGGCTCGCCTTTTTCCTCCTGATCCTCGTCACCTGGCGCTCGCCCGCCCACACAGCCAACGGCACCTGGGGCGGCCTCCAACCCAGAGCGGCCTTCAACCCCAAGAGCTGTCGCGCGTTTCTCGGTCTGGCCCTCCCGGGCATCTTCATGGTCGGCACGGAATGGTACGTCGGACGTCCGCCTGCGCGCGCGCGCGCGCAGAGATGTGTCGAGGTCGGTCCCTGATGTGATCGTAGGGCAGCGTTCGAGATCGTCGCGCTCGCGGCTGGTCGGCTGGGCGACCTGGCGCTCGCAGGCCAGTCCGTCATCATGACCACGGATCAGAGTGAGCGTCGTAGCATGGGTTACCCTGAACGGAGAACTGACCGCTCGTTGCCTCGCCCAGTCATCGCCACCATCCCATTCGGCTTTGGTAGGTCTTTGTCGAGCCTAACAGGTCGGTCGCGTCAATAAAAAGCCACCCAAACCAGGGGTCGTGGCTTCCAACCGCATAGGTAACCTCATCGGGGCAAGAACCGCCACCGGTGCCCGCACGGCAGCCCATGCAAGCGCACTCGTCAGCGTGCTCGTCGGCTTCACGATCATGGTCGTCCTCCTAGCCACGAAAGACGCAAGTCGATCCCCTCCCTCCCGGACTCGACGCATGATCCGCGCTGAAACCGATCTTCTATAGCAATTCGGGTACCTGTACAGCGACGACCAAGACGTCGTGCGCGTCGTCAGCAAAGTCATGCCCCTCGTGGCATCGTTTCAGGTGTGTGTTTAGCTCGAGTTCGATGCTCGCCCAACAAGACCTGACCGTGCGTAGATCGCGGATGGACTCGCAAACGCGTGTGGTGGCGTTCTCCGTGGTCAAGGTAAGCCACGTCACCACGACGGTCAGCATCTCTGGATCAGCTAAGGCTTGTCGGCGACCAGGCCGTCAGCACCTCGGTGCTTTTTTCAACATTATCGCCTACTACGTATTGGCGCTCCCGATCGGGATCACACTCGCGTTCAGACAACGTCTTGGTTTGCAAGGTCTCTGGATAGGTATGCTTGACGTCGTCCGTTGCAGAAGGTGCTTCATCCGAGATCTACAGGGCAAGTCATTGGACTTTTCACCGTCGGCATCAGCGAGTACGGCGTGATTTGCTTTGGCACTGATTGGCACGGAGAGGTTGAGAAAGGCATCATGAGGAATGCAGAAGAGGCGAAACAAAGGGCATTACTAGAGCACCGCCAGCGAATGGGAGATGAGCTCACCATTTGATCAAACGCAGGAAGAAAACGAATGCACAATAGAATTAGGCATCACGTTCACAATAAATAGTGATCTGCCCCAGATGGTCTGACCCTATTTTCCATTTCTCTCTCTTCGATTGTTCCTGAGGTTTGAATAATAAATGTCCGAATGTAACTCATCAATCGACAATATCAGCGCATCGTCTACTGCGAATAATATATCAATCCTCAGAAAAAACATCATAGCTCATCTTTAGGCGGGGGCTCCGTCGACGCCTTCATAAAGTCCACCGTCCCGTCCACTATCGACCTCAAGTACTTGGACAGCGGCTCATATTTGCTCCCTCCTACGCCAGGCAGATTGAGCACCAACGCAACGACACAAACGACCAATCATTTACCTTCGTATAGAATCGGCACGCTCGACCCGGGAGGGTACACGATCACTTTAGAAAACTTGCCCTCTTCCCGCACAGTGAATCCCAACGACGCTGCAAACGCGCCCTCCGGGTCGCTATGATGTCCAAATGCGATCTTCTTGTAATAATTGTTCCCAAGAACCTGCCACAAGAGCGGAAACTTTCTGTCCCTGTTCAAAAGAATGACGCGCGGCAGGTCGATGTTCTAGGTGAACGCGACGCGACACGACAGGTCAGACCCAAACGTGCGTGCATGCCAAGGGCCCACGCACCTTGTCGAGCCAGTCGGGAACCTCGTCTTGCTTTGGCATCACCTTGATCTTGTTCGGAACCGAACGCGACGCCCACTTGATAAAGTTGGTGGACGTGCGCTCGCCCGATTCGTATTTTTGGCCCGGAAGTTGACTACCACGAGGGAATACCTTGACGGTCGGGAAACCCTGCACTTGCTGCATGCGCATATCAGCCGTGCTGCATACCCCATACCCCATAACGCGGGTCGACGATGCTCACCTGAGACGCGCAGAGTGGCTTGTTGAGCTCGGCATCACAGTCGACGGCGAAAAAAGGCACCAGCGGACTGAGATTACCGGCAGCCTTGCTATATTCCGGGGCCATTTGCTTGCAGTGCTGTCCGAACCCAAGGGGTCAACGGCACGAAACGCGACATGGAGGACGAGGAGGACTCACCCCGCACCATGGCGCTACGAATGCAACGACGCTCGTACGCTGCGGGTGTGTGCATGAGACCGAGGTTTGAGTAGCGAACGTATGCACGTACGTTGTTTTTCATGACACGTTTGAAGCCTTTTGGATCTAGCATCTTGACCTTGCTATCTGGCGGGAAGATTGCTGCGGTTACCAGCGTCGCCGGGAGGACGAGCAAAAGGGCGGTGAGTGCGTGTAGCAGTATCATGGTGGTGGCACAAGGTCAAGATGTATGTCGTGTCCGGATGACGTGGCCACGTGAGTGTACACTCAAATAATAAGTCCCAGCTGAGTCGTCGTATTCGGGGACAGAGACCGCTATCCAAGTACAAGGGAACAATAAAGTGATACCTGGCTTGGAAAACGCTGAGAATCGACCGTCTACTATCCTATCAGCCGTCTCACACCCTCTCGCCCGTCCGTTTTTATTGCAGTCACGCATTAGCGCTCCCGAGCGCTTTCCGCCTCGCGATGGGCTTGGACCGCTTACGCTTCTTCCCCTCCGAAAAGCCCTGGGCAGCTTTGTGATCCCGTCCGAGGATATCGTCACCCTTGACCGCGTAGATACGCACGATCCAGTTTTCAGTCGTAAACGCTTCCTCTGATACATCACATCACATCAGCCACACACGAACAACGACGCATGGACGCCACGCTGCTTACCTAAATAGTCCAGCTTGGGCCCGTTTGTAGGCACTTGCTGGTTGCGTACCCGATCCATGGCTTGCTGTCCGCCAAACAGCTGAGCGAAACGGTAGTACGACATTTTGTACATCAGGGATTCTCTCATTGCCGGCGCAGCTCGGTCGTCGACGCGGTACTCCCCATTGTTGAAGTAGTTGGGTTCTTGGATCTCGTCTGGCCATACACCTTGTGAGATACGCACCATCCAAAGGAACTTGTTGATATCGTCCCCAGAGTACCCGATGAGGCCACCAAAGATGACGAGCACATAGCTCACATCGTGTTTACGGAGGATCGGATAAGCTACTTCCTCGGGGGAAGACATGGCTTTGCCGACGGTCGCGATGTGGGCTCAAAAAAGAGTGATCGTCAGACATACGCTCCCTGGCAGGGTGACTGTTCAAACTCACTGTTGTTCCAAGTGTTGTTGTCGACCAATGTAGGGCGATCTGCCATACCAGCGATCTGGTATCCGTAATCCCACCAGCTCATCACAACAGAATCCTCGGGCGTGTTCTGTCGCAACCAATAATACGCTTCCCTGAAATCGTCGATGATATGTTGACTGCCGTCGGCCATGGTTGTGGCCAACACGACGGAGGGAGACGAATACGCATTTGACGTGACCCATGTGCAATGCACGACGAAGAAGAGCAACATTCCGAGCGTGTTGACAAGGACAGCAAGGCGGGTATCGAGTCCAAATATACCTTTGGAGGATTTGGACTTGGATTCGTCAGAGTTGTGGACCGCAGCAGCAACTTCAGAGACGAGCTCGCCAAGGGAACTTGCTGGTGCTGCAGGCGGCTCCTTTTCCTTGTTCTTCTTTGCCTTTTTGGAAACAGTAGCTGGGCTTTGAGAGGCTCCATTGGAGCTGTTCGTGCCAGCTTGGGTTGATGGCTCGTCTTGCTGTGTAGCGTCTGGCTCGCTGGGGTCAAGGTATGTGTCGAGAAGCGAGGACAGTGCAATTGCAGACGACACACAGACGACGGGAGTCAGGGTGAGCATGAGGCGAACCATGACACCAGCAAAGTAGCTGGCCATGAAAGCGTAGATGATCACGAATATATGCTCGTCACGGAGCGAACGGAAACAGAGAACGACACCGGCCGGGAATAGGAAGATGAGGAAGTGGAGATCCATAAAGAACGAGGGCCACGCTGTGGGTTGATGTTCGGAAACAGAGGCAATGATGGGGATGTACCTGCGAGGATTGACATGTGAGATGGCTGAGTGCAGGTGGAACGGACGTACTTCTTGGCATAGCCGGTGTCCCACAAGGAGTAGAAACGGCCAGTCCATGGTGCAATCCAACCCTTGTAAGTGAGACCGACGATGGCAAAGAAACCAAGGAGTCCGGTGGCTACTACGCTCGCAAGCAAGAGTTCCTGGAATTGTTTCGAGGAGATGTGAGAACGGATGAGCTGTGCGAAGGCGACGATTTGCAAAAGACCAAATACGCCTGAGATGAATAGTGAACAAGGAATGACGAGAAAAAGAGATATGCAAGTATACCCAAAGCAGCCATGTGTTCACTTGTTTTGACGGGTTGGAAACCAACAAAGGGGACTTGCATGCTTGCGAGTGTGCCGATAGAGTACCAGCTAGAGTAGGCAACGTATAAGCGGTTGGAGTACCGACCCATGAGAAGGAGCACGAGTGCGTGGAGAGGGATCATGTTGGTGATGAACACGTATCCGCCTAGAAAAGAGATGAAACTATCGAAAGAATCCAACGCATGACTACGAACCCCAAGCGGCGACCATGTAAAAGTAGAAGACGGCGGTAACGGCGCCAAAGAACGCGCTGCCCTGCTTGAGTGCTTTGATCCAGGCGAAGAATGTGAACATGAGAAGGAAGATGGCAATGGCCTCATTGTCATACGACCCGGCGACGGAGCGGGATATGTAACCGGGGACGATGCCAATGAAAGCTGCGGCCAATAGACCGGCGCTGGCGTCCTTCATTTCTTTGGTGAACCTGCGGGCGTGGTTATGGGTGAGAGAGCGAGGCAGAAGAAGGCATACATATAAGTAGCCCACGCGGTGAGGGCGCTGAATCCTGGTGCCAAGAGGACGCAAACGTTACGAATGTCGACGGGGAGGTTCAGGGCATGGAGAACATTGTAAATGACACCGCTCGTGGCCATGATACCGGGGTAGATTGTACCACCGACGACGCGACCGAGGGGGTACCATGCTGTTGGATCGAACCAGTTCCAAAACGCCTGTGAACGCGAATGAGCAGGGTTGTGACATGAACGACGAAATGGCAGACATCGAAGCCTTGTGACGCGAGGACTCTAGTAGCGCGGCTGTGACACGTCAGGGTGGGGGGCAGTATTATTGGAGTAAAGGAGACGCACTAGTTGAACCATGGGTCGCTGGGGAGAGAGGGGGTGTGAGGTACGACGAGTCAAAATGGACGAATGACCTACAATTCGTGGATGATACTCTCGAAATTGACGACGGCGAAAAGACGGGAAGCGACTGCGGCACCTGATATGAGACCGAGTGCGATGATACGAATGAGAGAAGCTGTATTCGACACGACCGCTGGTGACAGATTCTCAGGTAGGGGCATAGTTGGTAGTCAACCCAGGTCAAGTCGACGTGTCATGTCGTCCGTCCATCAATTGACCCCCATTTAGAGGGGTTGTAATCCAAATCAGGTTTAACCCGAACGTCAGTCAAACGTGCGGATGCCTCGAGGCCACCACCGCCCTCGAGACATGCGAGGTATAAGACGCCGTTGATTAACCCACCCACGCCTGCCCACACAACCTGCCCAGACTCACCGACGATAAGTAAATCGTGCTTAAATACCCCCGTTTCTTCTTCAAGTTACACCCCCAAACACAATGTTACCCATCTCAGAGGTTCACTTTGCTTTCTGCGGTATCGCTACAGTAGCAGCCACTCTCGGTTACGCTTGCGCACGACGCGCCGTCCTCTCCCCCCCCTCCAAACCGTGAGTCACCGACAGTCAACCTCCCTCAAATCCAGTAACCCACAGCGGCCGATAGCGATGTCGAAGCCGCCGAAGAACGATCCCTCAAGCGAAAGCTGGACGACTCGGACGACCACGCCTCCGACACGGAAGATCAATCGCGCCCGATGAAGAGAAACAGGACACCTCCCATCGACAAGCTGGACAACGACGACGACGTACGTACTCGGCGCATTCCCTCGCTCCACATGTCCGTTTGCTTATCGAGATAAAGTTCATCCAGGAGTGGGAAATCATCGTGGCGCCACCTTCTTATGAACAGGCTGCCGGACTCCATCACCCGGAAGAGCCCGTGCAGGACCCTCCCCAAGATGACTGTCGCACCAAGATTCGAGAGGTAAGGCTCGTCCATTGGCCGACAACCATGTCTGATAACCCTTTTCCAGCCCAGTCCACCGGCATATGAAACTTTGCCACGGAAAGAGGCAGAAGCAGAGCCTCCACGAATATCTCCCACACCATCGCATCCCATGACACCCCCCAAGCCTACCACTCCATCCAAAGTGACATCAGCCAATGCCTTTGCTGCCTACTCTGGTTCCAGTTCACCGTTCGCTTCATACTCTAGCCCCTCGGGACCAGTCTCGGGCCAGACAGTCAAGACTGCTCCCGCATGGCGGCATAACAACGAAATCGAGTCTGACGTGTTTGGGCGGGCGGGCCCCGCGAATGCCCTTGCCCCATCACCGAACAATGCCACCCTTTCCAAAGACAAGAGTACTCCGGCGGTTTCCAGTGAAACACAAACATTCCCTAAATCCTTCACTCGTGGGTCGTTTTGACCATGTCTGCAGCAATAGGTTCTAAAGCCGTGCTTAGACTTGACAGGCGAAGAAGAAGAGGCACTCGAGGCCGAGCTCAAAGGTGTAAAACTCTTCGTTAAGCGCGGGCCCAAAGAGTTTACCGATGGCATGTACGGGCACATCAAAATCCTCGCTCAAAAGTCCACCTCTCAAAAGTCAGACGACGAGAACACGCCGTCGGAGGCCACTCATTCTCGAACCCGTCTACGTGAGTCAGCTCCGCCTCGAACCCTCCGCCACCGATCATTGAATGCTGCATCACTTTTCGTGTGACCGTGCTCCTTATTTGCGACATCTTGTTGGACACGCGCAGTCTTCCGCCGTGATCCGTTGGGTCGGGTCTCGATGAACGTTGGGTTGAACCCAACGGTACGGTGCCATTTTGATACAGCAGAAAACATTCTGCGGGTGATTCTGATGGCACAGGTGTCGACGGACGACAAAGCATCCACAGAAGACATCGTCGTGTATGCATTAAAGGTCAGTCGACACTGCACTCGCTTCCGTATGGAATTTCTCAGTGCCCGTGCATATTGCAGCCTGGTCGTGCCCAGAAAGCAGACTTTGAGTCATTTGCCAAGACGCTGTGCGATCATACGATGCTCAAGTCTAGGGCGGTCGCGAGCCCAACGACCCCTGTCAGTGGTGCTGGCATAGCTTCATTATGAATACGGTGTGGCCTACTTTCCGCTTGCCGGAAAGGAACGGTGGCACTCCTCCCCGATCAGGAAGCAGGTCGCAGGTCGTTCTGTGGGGTGTGGGGAATTAGGT
>JBBPTB010000874.1:0-13036 GCA_038093875.1 Boletus tylopilopsis
GGTCCGGAGTTCACCCGGACATTGGTATATAACCTCGTAGATACTCTCGCTGTACTTCAGTCTGAATATCGATTCAAAGTACCTCCTCTCTTGTCTGGGACATCCTTCCTCTCTCTCCTTCACTCCAAAATACTAGGACCCGGGATGTGGCAAGGGCGCAACACATAAGTCCTGCGCCAATGTCCTAACTCCACTCTGATGTCCGACGCGCATGTCCGACATTAGTCAACTCCAAAATTCCCGCACCTTCGGACCTCCGCCCGGACTTGAGCACGGAGGATCCGGCTTTTAACAAGTAGGTCACACCTTAGCTGGTCGTCAGCCTTACTTTGTGTACAGGACGCGCACTCTGCTGGGCCTCTAGCTCGCAGTGCACAAGGTTTGCCTTTGGCTCACTATTGATCCGACCTTTCCTCGACTCACATTTATTCAGCCTGGGCACGTGCTTGCAGTAAGTGTAACAATCACTTTACACTAGTTTTACAGTCTTTACACAGTGTTCTGTCCCTCCTTGCAACATCGCATGCATGTAGCATACACATATATGCCGTACCTACATATCTACAACATTTTCAGTACATTCCAAGTGACTGTCTCCCTGCTCGAGCACAACCTCTCAAACCCCCCACCTGCCCAGACTCAGGGGGTTGCCGCTTTCGGCTTGGCTACATCAGGTAAGCAAGGCACTGCCACGCATAAATTTCAGTAGTACAATACACAGGGGATATTGGATTATATAAGCGTGACACCGTGGGGTGGGCTTCGCCCACCACTATAAAGTACACCCTTCATCCTTGTGTCTGCCCCCCACATTTACATCCCTGAACATATCTACATAAGTCCACAGTCGTTGGTCACTGATCAATGTCTTCCCCCATTAGTAGATCCCCTCTTCATCCTTCCGTCGCGTCAGTGTTTCTCTATGATATATCCAACCCTCGTCGAGCCCCATGTCTTGTCCTGCCAAATGCTTTCCCCAAATGCCATCCCACTAATCACCTTTACCCGTCCCATCAGTCATCTCCACCTTGTTCTATAGCACAGCCTTCGTCCATCTCTCTGTCTCTCCCTCCATATCCTGTCCCTTCAGCCTCTTCATCCGTGTCTCCTCCCATCGACTCTTGCAGCAGTATCCCTCTCCATCATCCCTCCATCCACATCTCATCTCACCACCCTCCCCTTCATGTCCCATCCTGCCAGCCGCTTTCTCCGAATCCTATCCCCCCAGCATCTCCGTCCGCACATAATGTTCCAGAGTGCACCTCGACCCCTGCCAAGCCTCAATTTCAACTCCCTCCACCCGTCACTGCCAGTTATGATTACTCTTGCGCAAAGGAATGGATCAGAGTGGAACAAAGCGTTGTAAGTTTTTTAACGAGCAAGGAATATCAAACCAGTCACACTTGACAGGTGCCTCCACTTATAGCTCTGATTGGTGGATTGGTTGCCGTGTCCTCTAGTCACCCCGGAGCCGTGTTACTCTTTATCTGTGCAGGAACGGTGATACTCGCGACATATTTTGTCTCCCCACCTAGAAACGATGAAGTAGGTAGACTCGTTCGAAGTTTCCACGCACCAATTAACGACACTGTAGGAAACCCGTATCGCGTCTGCTTTTCTTCGAAGGCTGCACGACATCCTCATCGCAATCGGCTGTATGTTAATCATCCTTGGCATTGGACTCGCATTCTCACGGGAGATTGCCATCATCCCTCTCTTTGTGTTCATCTTCTTTGCTGGATTGGTTGCACTCTTCCGCACGGTGTTTTCGCCCTGGATTACGGCTACCTTACTCAGTGCCGCCATACTTTCACTGATGCCCTTTGTTGCCCTCGCATTCATGGTTTAACTCGGTTTTGTATACAATTTACATACTTATGCAAGTCCAGCTGATACTACAAGGCTGTCGGTCTGAAGGATGATGTCATGACACGAACTCACAAGGACGAATCTAGATTCTTGCTCTGAGAGTTTATTTTACTGTTTCATGTGAGGCTAGTCGTGATACCTACGACGAAATACTGTACGGGCGAGTTATGGTAACCAACACAGGCGTATGACACAGAGTAAATAACATCAGGCTAATGACTGCCAAATAGTCGACCGATGATCGAGATCAGCCCGTCTGTCACATGACGGGGGCAAGTGCTTTATGATTTGAAAAAGTCAATACCGAGCTTCACAGGACAACTTGATAACGTACCGAGTGAAAGGAAGAAGACGGACAATACAAATGGTACAAAAGGGATCCACTGCGAGGCAAAGAGGACGACGGCATGTAATCTAGTTCCATCAGTTCTCTGTGAACGCATGTAAGTAAACATTCAGACTGGTAAAACAGTATCAACTTACGATGAAAGGACGATCCTTTTGGGAGGGGATTCCACAATAAAAGGCGAGCTGTATGAGTAGGCCAGCGAGCGATAAGGCCCTGGAGGCAGGTATGAACTTGGACGGTGCTTGACGATCGTCAAGGGGGACGGCAAAGCTGCCCAACAACACGAATGTTTGCTGACTCGAGTGTCAAACAGAGAAATGTTTTTCAAGGTGGACATGACATACCATGATCAGCAGATGGACTATTTTCCGTGTTTGGTGACGGAGGTGTACATCTTGCATGTCGGTAGTGAACGGCGAAGACTCTGGTTTGTCAGATGCCTCTTGCATCTTGGCTGACAACGTTCCGTCCCGTGTTTCGCCACCTTTGTGGGACACGGTGTCCACGACAACCTCATCCGAATGCATGTTGTCCACTTCGTCCCACAAAGCGCATGGAGTCGTCATGGTTTGGCGTAGGGCCACAACAAGTAGGTGAACAAGGTGTGAAAGCCTTTACGGACGGTCTGCGTTCCTGCGTCAGCACTGCCACGCCTCGTGTCCGTTTCACTACTACTACGCCAAAGCATCAGACACCGATTGACGCTCGTACGTCCTCAATTATCCTGTCTTTTTGGCTTACGCTTACATGTACGTTCCAGACATTCCTAGTATCCCCAGTTGTGCAACTCGTCGGTCGATGGCTACGCCTACACCACCCATGATACTTGGTCCAAGATCAATCAGATTCCAGAACGATACGGTGTTCTCCTCGACGGGTTTTCCCCAGGTGGTCACACCGATCCGGCTACCTTGTCCGCATTGGATGGCTGGAAGGCTCCCAGGTTTAGAGTTGCTCACTCCAGTGTGGCCATTGAGGAGACCAGTTTTTTAGCCGCTCTTGCTCATATGACCGAGAGTGTTTTGCGAAAAGGTGAACTTGTAGAGAGGAGAAAACGCAATCTGTTGGAGTTACCATCGCCGATCTTAACCACGTTCCTGCACCACTCGCAAGGAAAGATTGACTCAGGGTCTTGGCCTCTACCCGTCCCGACAGCCTCTGGGTGTCTCTGACCCACACTGGACCCCATCACATCCTCTTTCTTCAGGTCCTATCTCACTAACCCCTCTCTATTATCATGGCCCGTCCCGCCATCTAGTCCTATATCCCTTCCCAACTATCCTTCCCGCCTGTCTCCCCATAATCCTAGCCAGCCACTCTCTTCGTATCCTGTCCCGCCAGCCTCTTCCCCCAATTCTTCCCGCCAGCTTCTCTCTCCAATCCGTGTCTCGCCAGTCTCATTGTCTACACCTGATGGGCCGATGGACATCCACCCCCATTAACTCTGAATTTCAACTTCCTCCGCCCGTCACTGCAAATTTTGACACCCCCCGGTCAGAGGAATGGACCAGAGTTGGAAAAAGCGCTGTAAGTTGATTTCCAACAAAGTTTAGCGAGACCAGCATCAAAGCGACGACTTGCGACAGGCGCCTCCACTTATAGGTTGGATTGGTGGACTAGTTGCCGTGTCTTCCAGCCAACCCGGAGCTGTCCTGTTCTTTATCTGTGTAGGCATGGTGATTCTTGCGACATTTTTCGTCTCGCCATCCAGAAACAGTGAGGTAGGTAGATTACTTCGATGCTTGCACGCGTCAATTGACAATTCTATAGGAAACGCGTGTCGTGTCGGCTTTTCTTCAAAGGCTGCACGATATCCTCATCGCAATTGGCTGTGGCCTCATCGTCCTTGGCATTGGACTCGCATTCCCAAGGGAGATCGCCCTCGTCCCTCTCTTTGCGTTCATCTTCTTGGCTGGACTGGCCGCACCCTTCCGCATGGTATTCGCACCGTGGATCACGGCTACCCTATTTGGTACCGCCATACGTTCGCTGATGCCTTTCGTTGTCCTCACGTTCATGGCTTGACCGATCCGGTTTGATTCCCGTTGTCACATGCAAGTCAAACGCGATATCGAGATAGACGAAGCCTGACCGCTGTATTGCAACTAACATTGGGTTTTCCTCTTTCCTTCTAACAATGCTACGGGCCACTGACTCTCGGCTTGAAATAGGACAGGATTGGGTAACGAAAATCCTGATCATATCATGGGCGGTGCGATATGCAGAGATTACAAGGCCATGATTGTCCGAAGCAAGTGGTTGCGGCTCCAACTCCTCTCTGCGACAAATCTCCATGCTGCTCGAACTCGATTTGAAAGGCTCGTCCACAAGTTTGGGCTCAGAGTCGAGGAAAAGATCGTTGATTCGATATCCGATGCGAAGCCGCTGAACAAGAAAGGTTCAAGGTCGAAACTCTAGGCACAATGTTCATCTTGCAAAGGCGGTTCTGAGTCCAATCCCGCGAACCTTGGATAGCTTCAACTCGCGAGTAACAGCGCAGAGTCGTCGTGGTGTGTTTGGGTGTCGGTGAAGGCAGCGAGGGAGGTTTGAACGTTTTATACCTTGCGTGGGGAACACATTCCACAATGGAGAATCGGTATAAGCATCTTACTTTTGGGACCGTCGATTCAGCAGTTCGTGTCAAAGTGACAGTACTTTACGATACCTGCAAGCTCGATCTCGGCGGTGCTATGAAGACATGATGAACTTTGAGTCGGTTCTGCCGTGATTTTGTGCCAAGAGATCATGCGAGGTGTCACGAAGATGTTGCCAGTGCGCTTCTGTCGATAGGCGTTAGAATGGAAAGCAGCGGGAAAATAAAGTTCAGATCTTCAGACCGGAAAAGTCGATCGCCCTTGCGACGTTCGATTTTTCATTGGTAGGCACTGGGCAGGGAACCTGGCAAGCCGGCACCGCCTTCTGTTGCCCTGAACGCCCTTGGTTCTGACGTCCAGAGTCAAAAATCTGCCATCTGCATAATCTCGTCGATGTCCTGGCAGGGCAAGTCGTCCATCAAACAACTCACCAATCGCGGTTTGCTGACTGGTATCCTCGCTTGGGCGTGCGTCCGCGCTTGGTCGCCGACTCTGCTATATGTAGATATTCTCGACGTCGGACTACTCCGAACAGGCAAGTTCACACAAGCCGCCATCGTCGGCCAAGACGGCGAAGTATGGGCCGAGTCAGCCGGTTGCAACGTGGGCATCTTTTTATTTTTATTATTTTTTGCATAAAGATGTGCGGCGGTCGTTGGACTCATGACTGACCTCGAGATCATCGTGCCGTAGATGACCAAAGAAGAACGCGGGATGATCATGCAAGGCTTTGGAGATCCTGCGCGGGAGATCTTCGTGGGAGGACGCAAGTATGCGACGACAATGGGATGCTTGGACATGATCCTCGCGAAACGCAAGGTGGGAGCGTTTTTTTTTTTTGTCGCATCCTCGGACGCGTTTGAACTTTGGGCGACTGATTTGAACGCCCGGTTTGCAATAGGATGGAGGCGGGTGTGTGGTGAAGAAGACAGGACAGAGCATGCTCGTTGCAGAGTACGTCTCTACTGCCAACGTGATGGCTGCACTAGCGCTCGTGGAACGACTTGCGGATTATCTGATTTCGCAAGGATATTGACCTTGCTGGATTTCCAACTTCATTCTGTAGATCAGTCCCGGACGATGCTCATTTCGATCCCAAGTACTGTACATGTTCCTTGTTTCACTAGACTAGAATGAGATACGAAAGCTTTCTTGAACTTGTTTACCAGATCCTCTTGTGCCCATCATTCCGTGTTCCTGGGCGTGTAGTAACTCGGGAAAATACCTGGCACATCTTCGTGATACCAGAACCGCCCCGGAGTGCTGTCATCCACCTCCCCAGCCCCGCCATGAGCACCCGTACCAGTCCCGCTCTTCAGCCTAACGATCTCGATCCACATAGCCGCGAGTCCCAGACCCGGCACGAGTTGAAGCGTTTCAGCAAACGACGGAGACACGAGAAGCGTGATACTATCCGTGAGCGCGTTGTGCGGCTTGCGGGTGGCAGTACCTCCGGCATCGCCGAGCACCCTAGAAGGATTGGTGGGATCGATCACCGGTCCACGAGAAGATCCCCAAAACTCCGGTGCTATGATATCCCCTCCCTCGCAGCCCCAGGGTTCGAGGGTGACTTTGGCGAAACAAGCGTCTAGCTCCGCTTCGACACCATCTGCCGAAGGTGTCCAGTCCTTTCCCTCGACTCTCGCTTTCGCTCTGGGATTTTCTCGTCCAGTGCCCTTGGGATGGCCAGCTGGGAAATGAACCGCGACAACACGCCGTGTTGAGCACTCGATGATGCCCGTCGTGTGGGTCAACGGGAAGGTACTTGGCCCGATGAGTGAAACCAAAGTTTTGAAGGTATAATTCCAACCAGAGTCCACATCGGCAGTCGTTTCTTGGCCTTGTTGAGTTTCGTCGCCCCAGGATCCACATTGAGCCCAAGCGTTGTCGGATGGATCCTCACCCCATGCACTACTGCCCCAGTCTCCCCAACTAGTAGCGTTGTCATTAGTGGTAGCTTCGGTGATCGGAGGAAAAATGCTGGTAGGGGTGTTGATGGAAACATCCATGTCAAGATTGTCCTCGATCGCATCTTTGATTTGGGTCTGAGCCTCCGTGGGGAGCGCAATGTTTGTCTTGACGCCGCTGGAGAGGTCCGTCACGGTGATGGCCGCGTCTAAAGAATGCCGTGAGAAGACTGCTCAAGATATCAACGCCGACCTACCTTTTTGCTCCGTCGTGGCGGTACTCTCTGCAGTTAGAGTCGTCCAGTTGACTCCTCCTTGTCTTCCGAAGCATTCTCTGAAAGCTTCGTTGCACGCATCGGGAATGGATCGTCCAACTTCGAGTGTCAGGGGAAGTTCCTTCTTCGCCTGTTCAATCGTTCCGAGGGCTCGCTTCAAGCCGCGCTGATACACGGGCTCGCGGAGCACACCATTCCGCAGAACGAAAGAAAGGAAGAAGGAGATTAGATGAGGTATGTAAACCAAGTTTGTTTTCACCCTGGACCAAAGAGGGGAGAGCGAGATAAAATATGTCAACCAAATCGTTACAAATGGTCGCGACGAGACATACCAGATGAGACCGTGGTCGCGCATATAAGATGAGAGGAAGATGCGGACCGCCTTTTCTGGATCGTTGAGGAAAATGGTGATTTTCTCCTCTCTGAGCTCTTCGTCCAACTTTCGGAGATCACTGTCATCGCCGTCGAGGGGGTCCCCTGACCGCTGGCGTTTCGCAGGTCGCGACTCTCCAGCGGTAGCACCATCCCCGATGTCCATGACAGGATCTTCGTCGTCGTCGTCGTCATCATCATCATCTAAATCAGGTGACTCAGTGCGGGTAATTTTCTTCCCACCGGTCTTGCGGAATACAGACGGATTGATGAGCAACCCCGTGAACAAACGGAACTTGGACGACTCGTTCGGAAACGTGACATCGATCGCACGAAGAAATAGAGTACATACATGATCCCACAGAGCGTTCAAACCAGTCGAGACGGGCGGCCATGGTCTACCAGTACGAAAATCGTACGCCGACTGGTAGAAGCGATCGACGGGCGAGACGTTGCTAACCAAAAGTAAATCAAAAAAAATCGCGCGATAGTGTTTGATCAAAGACGACGTACGCATCGTATCGCACGTTCGTCACTCTCAGATCTTCACCTTCTTGCCATTCCTCGTACCAGGGAAGTTTCTTGGCTGGGACACCGGCGGCTTCGGTTGCGGCGGTCTTCTTCTTCTTGCGTTTCTTGCGTGAGTTGCTCTTGCATTCGTCTGTAGCGTGCTTGACGCGCAGCTCGACGGTCGGGATACCAAGTGCGTCGAGCTCGACGTCGTCCTGGTCCACAGCATCGATCGTGACTCTCTGGTCTGAGAAGAGCTGGATACCACGGGGTTTGAAGTTCTTGAATGGCATGACCGTCGCGCCCGATGGTGGTTCAGGAAAGGGCGGAAACTTGATGAACGGCGGGTCTTGAACAGAGGTTTCTATAATGCTGGAAGCGATTGGCTCCGCGACAGACATGACAAGCGAAGTTGGACGTTATTTTGTAAGGGGCGTTGGGAGACGTATTATCGACAAGTCCGAGCAATTGAGTCGGCTAGTCAGGATATCGATGATCTTGGTCGCCGGCCGAATCGTTGGGCTCCCTGATAATCTATATCGTCGCCTACAAGTGCCTACAGGCAACGCTTTGCTTCTAATCACTACTACCTTCCTCATCGGGATGCTTTCTCTCACTCCTCTGGAAAATAATCCAAATGCATTGTGTGCGATTGACTAAGGATACATAAAATGATTGCGCCTCGAAAACGTAACAATACTTGCAGGTTCACTATCGGACTCCCTCGGGAGGGATCCAATCCGGAATCTTACCCCACTCGAACTTTGCGCCAGCGAAAGCGACCTTGACGTCCGCAGGTATCATCTCGTCGTAGTCATTAGGAAGGAGGGCGAGGTAGCGATCAGCTCCTGGCTTCATTCTAGCCAATAATTTGGCACTAGTAAAGTCGGGTGCGCCTGCTACGTGTTTCTCACTCAAAGGAGTGACGGGCATAGGGGAAGTGGCAAAAGGGGTACTGCCACCTATAGCGGATGCGGGAGATGGTAAAGCAGATACAGATAGAGTGTTACCGAACGACGGTCCGAATGGGGATGGTTGACTTGTTCCAAAGGCCGATTTTGGCGCAGACGGGGTAGTACCAAAGGCGCCCTGGATCGAGCCTGTGGACCCAAATGCAGACTGACCGTGCATCGTGCTAGTTACTGGACTGGCTGGTGTAGCAGCGGATGTGAAAGTCGACGGCTGGGATGCAAATGCGGAGAATCCACCACCCCCAAATGCACCAGATGCGGGTTTGATCAACGAAGACTGCCCGAAAGCAGGCTGCGAAGGCTGACCGAAACTTGTTGCAGGCTGGGACGGTTGGGAGAAGGCTGACGAGGGCTGCGAAGGTTGTGAAAAAGCGGAAGGGGGCTGTGAGGGTTGGCCAAATGCTGAAGTTGGCTGAGATGGCAGCCCAAAAGCTGATGTTGGTTGCGACGATTTTCCAAACACCGACGTAGGCTGCGTTGAAGGTTGTGCGAACGCGGAAGTTGCCTGGGCCGCCGCACCAAATGCGGACGGCTGGCCAAACACAGAACTCGGTTGAGTCGGCTGACCGAATGCAGATGTAGTCTGAGTGGGTTGCCCAAAAGCTGACGAGGTTTGACTGGATTGCCCAAATGCCGAGACTTGCTGTGGAGCAGGTGCGAAAGCTGATGTTCCCTGGTTTCCTGGACCAAACGCAGAACCGCCGCTCGGTGAAACCCCCAAACCAGTTTGGCCAAAGGGTGGTTGTCCAAATGATGATTTACCGAATGCCGTGGTAGTTGTGCTCCCAAACGCAGGCGGCATTGAACTCGTCCCAAAAACAGATGGCGTCGTCAACGCGGGCGCAGGAGTCGAGGAAAATGTGGAGCTCTGGATCTGAGTACTAGCTTTTAAAGCCTGGTCGTATAATGCTTTGACGTTTTCTCGCGCGTTCGCATACACCTGATCTGCAGTCGAAGTCTTCTGCCCTTCATACTTGATCTACCCACAAACCTTAGGAACGCGTAGCCAATATAAAAAAACCACGCACATATTCGTCAGTCGTTCCTCCTTTAAGAGCAGTGACCGCTTTCAGACGCAATTCCTCCGGTGATTCGTCGAGTCCACTAATGATAACAGGTTCGTGTTTCGCAGGTCCATATGAGGAAAGTGGCCACAGTGGCTTGTCCTTGAAGGGAGTGATGTCCGATGTCACCGTCTCAACTCTGAAAGGTGCTGAATGGTCTGCAAGACAGTATATTCAAACGGGACTCACGTGTAAGGAACCATGGCTCTGCTATTACTGGAAGTCCACGTCTGGTCTAAATGGAGACGTTAATTCACTAGGATGAATCGAGTCGTAGATGTACCAACTGCCAAAGGTCCCTGTAGAACCGGGGTGTTCATTTCGACATCGATCTCCATACTTGCATGCTCCACGTAGGAAGTACGAGCATACTGGCTGTAATAATATAGTCAGCGATATTCATGTAACGAAATATACAAACTTACCATTGTAAGTGGAGATGCGGTTCGGTGACAAGTGAGTGCCAGTGAGGCAAGTGAGACTTATGTGTGTTGGGTTGTTTACCAAGGGCTTCCACATTCAACAAGTACAAATACGTCTTATTGGTGGCTGAGCCCGCGCTGACACTTTAATTAAAGACAACAAGGACTGCGGATGCGAAGACGCGTCTGCAATGATTTTTTTACTGTAAGTCTGTCGAGGACTGTCAAAATTTATCTTCACAGTTCACGCGGCAGTGTCAAGCAACTCAGGTTACCGGATAATCGACCATTGGAAAATTTTCATGCTAATTGTTGATACAAATTTGATCGAACCTTCTCAACGAGATCCTTCCATGAATCTAAGCTACCCTGACAGATGCGTTCCTGTATTCAAGGTATGGTACAGGCCCAGCCTGAGCACAACGTGGCGAGTCATGGTAACCTGTGAAATTGAAGAGCCTGACCAGTTGTTCACATACCCCTGCAAGACAGAAGTGTGTCGACGTGAATATCGCTGCTCCGGTGGGCTGGTACTGCGACAACTTGAACGTGAAGTTCTGGTAAAACCCCACGCCAGGCAATAAGATATCCGGGTCCCAAGATCCTGCATAAAGGACGCTTCCGAGCCCGTGTGTTGGTGGTGGGCAAACGCCATTGGTGCAATTGTTTATCGCCAAAGCAATTCCAACATCGATGCACGACGTCGTGGAATACTATCTATCGGTAAGTACGGGCAGTTCAACTGTAGGCGTACATCTTACAGGTAAAACGACTTGCACAGTGAAGTTTTGGTTTATCGGGAGCACCATGCCATCCGTAGGGTATCGAAGTTCGATAGTGTCGCCTAAGGCAGACGATAGAGCGGATGTGAGAACAATACACAGCGACAAGGATTTCATGGTTTTCCTCGATGTCGTTCCATACACTAACGCCACTGGTGAGAACCTATATCAGTTAATGACAATAGAGTCCCCTCTATGTCAACGGATGCAACTAAATCACCACTACAGATTCCGTGGAAGGGACAGGATGACCGTCGTGTCCTGTCGTGGTTCAGGGTAGCCACCTCCCATTCGCGAGAAGTTACTCCATTGGTCGTCCTGTCTGCGTTCGGCAGTCAAGAGGAGCTGTTTCTGGATTGACGCAGGCCAACCCTGAACACTGCCCACTTTCCAATTGCAAATCACCGTCGGCCAGGTTCGCCGTTGCGCTCCATATACTGACTTACAATTGTTTGTAGCCGCAGCCAAACATGCAAGTACGCACTGGCAGTTGTCAGAGGACAAACAGCGGTTGATGAGACGGCATGAGAAAAGATCTATAGTCGGTAAGTCAACATATTTCAGGTTGTGCGGAGGCTGCCGCTGCCACACATTTCCCGCTTGCAGTTGAGGATCTCCCATGGCGAAGTCAGCCAATGCAGCACAATACTCAACGCTCATGCAAGTTCTTTACCCCTGATCGATCGAGAAGAAAGGGGGATCAGGGGCTATCAAATGATGTTCACAGCCTCGCCGAGAGGCTGTCCAAGACCAGCGATTTTACATAACGACATGTGCAGGGGCTACTGTATAAAAGGTGTTCCCATTATTTCAATCCGTCTTCACTTACGAGCGACTCTTCTTCCATACTGTCCCAAGATGAAGACTTTCCCCGTCTCTGTACTTCTTGGTGTCGTGGCCACTGTTCTTGGCCAGACTATCCAGCTTGGCTACCCCACAGATGGAACTGTCCTTCACCGAGGAAAGAACTTCGCCGCGCAAGTTATACTTCCTGTGAGCACTTCGCGCGCGTTATGTTCATCTATTGACAAAAACGTACTTGCTCATTCCAGGAATCCATAGAGGGTTGCATCCAGGTCGGTATTGCCCTCGCAATAGACAACTGCCCCAATGGGGTTTGTCCACAGCCAACCAGCCAGCTGGGCGACGTCCTGTATGCCGGCCAATGGAATCCCACTCCACACAACCCAGGCGGTTTCTACCAGAACTTCACGTTACAGGTTTCGCCGTATATGAGCACTGGACCTGCCATCTTCACCTTGACGCATCTTTGCCTGCTTGGGGTATGTTGTTTTCTTGTTTTGCGGCATGCTGATGCATGAGCCTGCTTTTGTCGCAGGCTGGACCATATCCATTCCTCGAGTTCCGTAACGCGACCGTGACGATTAGATAAGCATTTACGGACTCTGATCGGCTGGACACTGGCAGCGGACCGTATTTTACTCCTTTTCTTTTGCTTTATGGACTTTGTGTACATATCTGAAACTTTGCATGGGAGTCGAGTTATGGTTATATTGGCCGTCTGGATCAACAAACTAATTGTTGGGCTGGACAGTGTAAGTAAATGCCTGACCTTGGCTGCTGAAATTGTGTACCATTTAAGTTCAAATAGCCAGACCAGCGGATGAGTTTGCCGAGTTACAACATCACCCAACGAACTTTCCAAGAAGGTTTCATCCGGCCAGTTTACACCGTGATAATGAGGCAGCTACAGGAAGCACCGTCATAATCAGGTTTGTTGGAGTACGACCATCGACCATTAGTATCAACACGGGCAAACACTAGCTCGGCCTCACACAACACAAGCGGCAGTCTTTAGGCCTGGTCTAAAGTGCGGACAATATGAGAAAATAAAAGTTGAACTTTAGAATACCATACTCGCCTGGACAGAATTTGTAATATTGGCAATGTAAATTACGTT
>JBBPTB010000875.1:0-13002 GCA_038093875.1 Boletus tylopilopsis
CCAACAGCATAAAGATGAGCTGATGCAAACAGAGGAAGATTGATGAGTAGAAAAGAGAGTAATTAAGCTTCAGAAATAAGATTGGACAATTGTAACGGGGCCAGGTTTGCCCGTAGGGCCTGTTTATAAATATTATTGTGATCGTAAGGACGAAAAAGCCTCAGCTGCTCCAATAGACTCGACTTCACATTGATGTGATCGCAGAGGGGTTGTCGCTGCGCCAAACCTGGTCACCCCATCCACACTGTATGCAACCAACCGGGCATCGACTGCATGATGCCCTCGGACCCGAAGGCTGACCCACGAGACACAAACGAGACAGACGAGGCAGAGATCGGGTCATGTCGAGTGCGTATTATCGGCGAGGTGGATGAGCGAGTACGACCTCGTCAAGATCTTCGCCATGGAGGAGGGGCTGAATATTGTTTTCGTTCGAGGTGTAAATTGTTTTCGACGTGTGCAGAAGGCTAGGGAGGGATAGAGGGTGAGGAAGGCCCCTTGCTGCGCAACCGGCAATGGAAACCGTGCGTACATTGGAGGAAAAAGTGGATAGCTATGGGGATCGCGGAAAGGGCGAACGAGCCATTCAAGCGCGCTGTCCGCGTCGATCATCGTCAGTCAGCTCTGAAGAAGAGACACGCTACGCACCACGTACACATTCGTTCTCGTCCACTGGAACACCTCGATGCTCCACCTCCCCTCCTGTTTGCTCCTCTGCGTCCTCACTGCGCCTCGTCAGTGCGATACAAATCCTGTGTGCCACACGTATGAGTACAACACTAGGACGACATGAACGTACGCACGGTTGTCATCACCGGTTCCGCACGAAGGGGGCCGTCCTCCCCATCAATACTCTAACCCCCTCGTCCATGATGAAGACTTCGACGACGTCAGTGTCTCGCCCGTCCACCACGCTCATACCGACACGCACTCAACACAATTTGGATCTAGATCTTGGTCCGACGAGGGCGTTCCTCATGGTCTGGGGTACTCATCTGCGTCTCGTGGGTTGGTCGTTGAGTCTGACAGCATGCATTCGACAGACTGTCTGCATAGCCCGTGGTTAGAGGTGGCTGGGTTGGGAACGACGACAACCCTCCGTGATCAAGTCCGTTGGTGCAGCCGCATACCAGGCCTGGAGATGAGCGACGCGTGTCTGGCGCGTGGACGAGTAAGGGTTTACAGATCTGGCGAGGCGTGCGTGTTCGGCGAGATATCCGTGGAAAGGTGGATGAGCCGTTCAAGAGGTCCAGGTACAGTCCGTGATAGCTATCCTTATCGATCGTCGTCAGTCGACTCGAGAGACTGAGAGACATGCTACGCACCCATCCAGATGATCCACCCAAGCTCACCGTCCACTTGAACACTCAATGCTTCAAAGCTTCACCGTCCTCTACAATATGTGCGCACAAGTCTAGGAGTCCTGGACAACGACACGCACCCTTTGCCAAGTAGTCATGCACCATGCTCGTCCACAAAGACTCCCCTTGCGAGTGCATGTGGATGTTTGCTCTGCACAGCGTGGGAGGTTTGAGCTCCGAGTCGGAGTGCTCAGTTTTTCGTCATTGAAATCTTTGGCGTCACGACAGGACGCGATACGCATGGCCCTCGGGTCGCCCAGCGAGTGACCCTTCTATCTGTTGCCTCGTCCATACCTTGAGCGCGCCACCATTCACCGTGTTATCGATTGTCGAGCAAGTTTAGCGCCAACGCACAATCACTCTTGCAGTTGCCCTCCGCGGCATTCTCTCCTCGGAATTGGTGGTGGTGGTGCTCGACCTCTCTCGACTGTCATCATATGGGGGAGCGTTCAGGCTGACTTTTAACCCAGGGATCTCATTCATCCCGACAGAAAGTCGACGATGGACATTTTTTGTGGCAACCCGCGTTCTTAGCAATTGTTTCGCAAGGCTGCTGCAGACGTTCTTGGGCAAATGATTGACGACAGGGATTCTGGCATCCAGCTGACTGTTAGAGCCAAGATCGAGCGGAGGATGCTCGCAGATTCGGTGCGCGGTCCCCGTTGACACATCCTGTGGGCTATTTGGCGGCACTCTGGCGGTGCCCTTCCTGATCGTCGCTTGCAAGACGTCGGTTTCGATGCAAGATGGGAGGATGCCCTTCAGCTTTGACGATCTCAATGGAACGTGAGCATGAAGGCTGTGGTCCCTGGGCTATAGTAGGCTGGTTTACGCTTGTGAGTTTCAACATTGCTCTCCTCCGAACTCTGTTTGACTAGCTCCCTGATGAGACGACCCCCAATGAAGGATGGAATCATCAGATCAGCGTGAGGGCCATCGCGATTCCCATCATCGAGCGAGTCAAGGACGAGAAGTGGGTCATCAGGATGTATTCGTTTTACAAGATCATCATTCAATGTGTCGTTTCATCGAGTGACTTTGTCTGTCCATGTACTAGGGTTTCAAAGTCAACTTCTCTATTTTATTACCATTTGTCACATGGTTACGATGATTCTTGAAACGTTGAAGCCGAAAATCACCCGGGAACTAACTGTGATTTGACGGTGATAGCGGCCAGTAGTTGGACACTCCCTATTAATATCTCTACCGACCATCTGGGCCCAATCTGGGCCCACATAAATTTCGTGTCACGCACAAGGATTTCCCAAAAGTAGGTCAACAAAATGTATTTCCATTGCCAACACTTTGACGCGCAAGCCTAGCTTCAAGTCTCCGTGGACAGTGGCAAAAGTGTCATTCTCAACAATGAAACACTACGAAACGATTTACCAACCAACTATATGAACCGACGATGAAAACGATTATATCTAGAACCTACGTAGGTGGGCACCTTGACTGTGATTGTCCTTGTCGTACAAGCGGCCAAAGAGCAGTGGACCAACTCTGTGTCATCTTGGCTAGCAATGGGACGAGCGTCATAGATAGTTCAACTTGGTTATCTAGGGAGGACAATCATCATGAAATGAGGCTCACACCTCGGGTTGAGAACGAAAAACAATATGCCATTGGTATTGACTCTCCGATCCATTGTGCAGGATTTCCTGTGGAATGACATGGGGAGGAATAATCAACGAGGGGACTGATGTAGACCCTCGTCATACAATGAACCGTCGACCTGCCATTGCTACCCTAGTACTACAGCCCGGGTGCAATATCCTGGGAGTCATGGAATCTAGGAAGATAAACGAATGAAAATGTCATCGCGGTCGGGGGTGGCCTGCGGGTTCAGTTGCGATCATGGGATGGCCTAGCGATGGGACAAGTCTCAGTGTAGCCTTGCACCGACGGATCCGAGTCAGCATGAACTTCGATGGCAGAAAAGTATCGATAATCGTCGCCCCGCTCAAGCAGTCTCTGACCAAAGCAGTGAGCTGGCACTGACCAGGTTGTAGTAAAAACGTCGAGTGCCCACTCCATGTGAAAGGTATCCTGCGGTCGGGCAGGCCTAGAGACGTGGTGGTTGGCTATCGTGATTCGCTTGATTGTTTTGGTGGGCAACATCGGTGAAAGAGTTCCACCGACGAGCAACCCCCACAAGAATGTAGCGTGTGCCTGCGTGCCTGCAGGATGTTGCAATGGTATTACCAATGATACGACCTCGAGGCCTCAGGAATCGGGATTCAGGGACACTTGCAGCAAAATCGCGGGTCTCACTGGGCTCCGAGTCGGTCCACGTTGTGTCCCTGTGAGAAATGACCCAGAGAATATTGACGTGAGTGTTCCAAGACCCAGACCTGATCTAGACTGACCTAGTTATTAGTAGCGCTCGAAGGAACTCCCTGCTGAGAATTGGTTCCTTCCCCCGGATTTCGCCGATCGCATGTTGCCACTTCAGTTCATCACAACACATTCGCCAGCTCTTCTCCACCTATAATTACAATGAGTTGTCCACCGCGCTGGACGAGGTTGGCTTGGGTCATGCTCTTTTAGCCCACTAGGGAAGGGAGTACTACGGGTTAAGGGAGGTACGTCACAATGTTCTTCCACAAAGCCTTGACACCAAAATGCTTCCATTCAGGAGAAGTCTCCTAGACCACGTCACTGTGCTGATGTGAGGAATGGTTCGCCATTTGAAGATGCGTGATCTTCTCATGCTCAATGCAAGTCCGTCAGTCGAACCCCTGGCGGGTTGGTGCCTACCTCATGGGCCATCTGGGCAGCACCGGCTTTGCACATAGCCGGACGACGATTTTTCTGGAAAGGCTGGTACCTTCTACGTAATAATAGGTCTGATTGTGACTGGAGGTTCTTCAGAAAATGAAGGCTGTACCCCAAAATGATAAGGTTAGACGATATAAAGCGTGGACCCCGTCTCTGCAGGATCCAGCGACCTCGTCACTCGTGCAGTTTCGCTCCCACTGTTGGCGCCCTGGCATACTCCAAATCGTACAGTCCCTTGTTTACGTTGTCGTGTGCATCCTACAACATATACCCCAGGTATTCGATCTTGACAGTCTCTGACTATTACCCTGATGGACTACGCTGACAAGGTGAGCAACGTCACTGTGTCCCTCGTTTGTGCTAACAACGAACTACGTTTCTACTTGCGTAGTCACCCTTCAAATTCATCGCTGTAGACGACAAGATAGAGCTCGAAGCTGACTTGTATACTACTAGCAAGAAACGGAAGATCGAGGTTAAGGGAGGCATATATGAAGCCACTTCCTTGGTCAAAGGCAAGCGTACGGAGCACTGGAATAAAGTTATCTCCATAACGGTGGGTGAAACCCAGCACTTCCTCCCTCTTCATGCATTGCAGGAGCGACTTAAAAATGAGAAACGTCGCAAAGCCGATTTTGATGCTCTAAAAAAGAATAACGGCAAAGCAAGGCCCTTCGAGTTATGGTATGGCACTGGATCCGAGGCAAACATTCCGACTACGTTGATCCTTTGTGCTAAGACAAGGAAAGGAGAATACGACGCAGAGCTAGATGCGAGGCAGCTGAAAGAGTGGGAAAAGGTTGCGAACAACCTTGGCGGCAAGCCTCCGGAGAATTACAACCCATTGTATAGCCGCTTCTTGCTGAGACCCTTGGGCGCCCTCAAGGACAAGAAGAATTTGTTGTACTGCTCGCCTGCCGATCCGCCCGCCTTTGGCGTTAACAAGGCCAAACTCGAGGCCGTTATCAAAGCCAACACAGGCAAGTTTCATAGTTGGCCTGACCCGGTCGTCATCGATTTCAAGACTGCACAGGCCACTCCGGGCTTGAAGTGCGTTGGGAAAAATTTCTTGCAGTTCTACTTTACGTGGATGCAGGCTGAAGACTACAAGGAGCTTTGGAAGGAGTTTGGGGTATCGGAGTTATTGCACGCACTCCCTGCCGAAGGCAAGGAGAAAACCTATCAAGACGTCGACAACGAGACGCTGATCGCGAAGGAGGACAGAACCGGAAAGAAGGTCGATGGAGAGCCAACATCTATTGTCCTCCACAACCCTGTCGCGCGCACCGGCACTGACAAGATTATGGGCAGAAGTGCCACAGTCGTGAGTCAATTCTCAGTTGTCGATTCACTGCTCACCAATTATTTTCAAGGTCGCTGACAAACTTTGGGGAAAGACATTCATCACGTCCGGAATGGGACGCACGGATACGTGTCCGGGGAGAGTGGAGGTGCGTAGGGCCTGTCGTGTGTGCGAGAAATGGCGGCTGATCCAAGTGTCGGTAGTGGTTGCATAGGGTGGCTCACTCCTTTGGTGGGCAGGATGCCTTTTCGAACCTCATTTTCGGAACCTGGGAATGCAATGCCGACATGGTTCGCGCCGAGAACTTTGTCAGAACCCTGACCGAGGAAGTCGATCATCATAAATACAAGGGAAACCTGACGACTACAAATGAAGCTCCTGAGTCCCCCCGCCATAGTATGCTAGGAACAACATTCCCGAGAGCGACTATCCCTACGTGGGCAAAGAACTATAGTGAGTTCCGCCAAATTTTCTTAGGTGACAATAACTGACGTGTACTACAGCTTGGCTCTGTTTCTCCCTCAAGTATCACTACCGGATGGACACAGATAAGTGCCCGCTAGTTAGTGGATTCAGTTGTCCCTTCAATGATAGCTAAGAACTCTTGACAGGATGGACCTGTCGCGCACGACATTCGCTTTGATCCATGGTCCATTTATGTCCCTCTTAGCATGGAACCTCGACTTGACACGTATATCCTTGAGAATCTAAAGTCCAGTTCGAATCTAAAATCCAGTTCAAACCTAAAGTCCAGCTCGGTCGGCGTGTTGGCGTCCGCGTCTCCTTTTTTGAACATGATGGCGATCACTCCATTCTCGGAAAATATTCCTCCAGAGCTTCCAACGCTTGCGTGGAACGCAGCAATCAATGAGCTACCTTCTGTGGACCTTCCTGATATCATCGTCAAAGATCCCACAGTTGCCAGCCCGCCTGTTCCTCACGAGGTCCCAACTGACCAGCCGATTGTTCACCATCCTTCGCGTCCCAAACCCTCGATCCCAATTGACACGCCCGTCCCCCAAGATGGCTTCGTCCTTCAGGGAGAGGTAGATCTTTTTGGGACTACCGTGGTTGGTCATCTGCAGAAATGGATGGGTCCTGCGCCAGGAGACGTTGTCGTCGGAATTGATCCTCCTTGCATTGAGCGAGTGGTCATTCCAGGAGATTTCCACATGTCTATGCTCATTCCGCTTCTTGTGGGGACACCGTTCGACGATATCATCTTCCGCAATGTCGCCATCTCCTATCAAAACTACCCCTTCGACAAAACCAAGTCCGTTGGATGGCATTTTAACGCCGACTGGGTCATTGATTCCTCTTGCGGTTTGCTTTACGACATTCTCAGCACGGCGCTGCAACTCGATCAGCCGATCCTCAGCATCCATGCTGCATTCGGGAAATCGCTCCAATGGACTGCTCCACTCAACTTGCAGAGCTTCATCCTTGATGGTGTTTTCCCCAACCTGACGCTTTCTCCCGTCTCTGGTTTGACATTGACATCGATCGGCGTTCGCTTGCTGGGAATTCGTGGATTCTCGTTCACGCCACAACCTCATTCTACTCTCTCCTTCGGCTTTGGCATCTTCGGCACCATGAATCTGTCCGTTCCTGGATCTATTGTGCCATTGAATCTAGACTACGAGATGGGACTCGTTGGAAACATGGTCACTCTTCGCGCAGAAATATCAGGTTCAATATGGGAGGATGCGCTAGGAGTCGAGGGGCTGCTGGTAAGCCACATCTCGAGATTGTTCACTTGATCTTGATACAACACATAATAGCTCGAGGACGTGGTATTTGGGACTTCCTTCTCTGTGTCGTCTCCCTTGAAAACATTTTCATTTGACGTCTCTGCCACGTTCTCGTATCTGAGTTCGGTGGCATGCCTCCAAGGTTCTTATGCTGCCGGCGGTCACTTTGCCCTCATGGCAGAGCTTGACAACTTTGGTATCAGCGAACTCAACGACTTCTTCTTCGCATTATTCGGCAACTTTCTGACACTCCCAGACTTTGACGTGCATATCGGATCCGCCATCGTATCCATCGCATCTGGACAAGGCGTTTCCGTTTCTCTTCTCGACGTCATCATCGCTGATTATACGGCTGTGTCTGTCGAGGTGACCTTGTCGTCCTCAGGGGCTTCGCTGTCTGGTGCGTTGTCAAGCAGCGCTATTACGTTTGGCAACGTGGAGCTACGTGATGCCTTGATCAAGCTCGCGTTCTGGACGACGGACAAGAAGAGGAATGTCGATTTGATGCTCAGCGGAAAGCTAAGGGTCGACTTTCTGAAGCTCGAGGTTGAAGCTGCGGTACACTTGTATCCTGGCAAAGGTGGTGTTGAATGGGCCGTTGTTGCAGAGCTGAGCACGCCAATTCGACCCTTTGCCATCTCAGATGTTGTTCCTGCCGTCAAGGACACCTTTGTCGACTTTTCACTGAACGGGGCAGTGATCATTGCAGCATCGCAGGATGACCCATCGGTCAGTCAAACATTCCTAGGGTATCAGGTTCGGAAAGGTGGGTAATGCCTATTCGAGGAGTTGATGGTCCACTGACGATAATGTCGTATCAGGTTTCCATGTTTTCGGAGTGATCGAGCGCATTCCGGCTCTCAACGACCTCCTCCACGAAGACGTCAAGGGTATGGTATTGGACGCTGGCTGGTCCGAGGACTCCGGTTTCGACCTATTCGTATCATTGCCTGCGGAGTCCTCTATCAATCTCGGCAATGGCATCAAGACGACGCCGATCATGCTCAGAATCAAGACCAATCCCCCAGAACTGGCTGTCATGGCGGGAGTAACAGTACCAGTGGAGGGTTCTGCCCCACTTGATTTTAGCTTTGTGCTCGCTGCCAATGCGGTCTGTGCAAGAGCATCAGCACAGATGCAAGGGTGGTGGGTCAAGCCACTTGGGATCGATAACCTGAAGATCGGCCCCGTCGTGACACTCTCGATCGAGATTGTATATGCGCAGTTTGTCTCCACTGGAACACCAAGGTACGCTGGCTCCTCATCTGTATATTTATTGTGGCTTACATGAACGAAGTGGGTTTGGTGTCTCGGGTGGACTCATGATCGGTAGCACCAAAGCATTCATCGCCATGAATGTCAGCGAGGACCCAAAGCGTAAGTCTCGCCGATCGTCAGCTAAGCCTAATATCGACGTATACATAGGCCAACTGTTGCATGGAAAACTGGAGAAACTGAGCATATCGGACGTGGTGACGTTTGCAAGTACCGTGGTGCAGCAGGACATACCCAAGATTCCGAACGGCCTGCTCACGTTCGAGGAACTGAGTGTTTACATATGCCCATTTGGCATTACCCTCGACAAGATAACCTATCCACAAGGGTTTTCGTTCAAGGCCGCCCTATTATTCTTTGGCAAACGAGCCAGCATCGAATGCAGTACGTATTTACATAACTATGAGAAAGTTGATTTGACCACAATGCCAGCGATCGACAAAGTTCAAAAGTCTATCGATATCGTCGGATCCGTCGATAACTTTGAACTCGGACCTCTATCTGTCCGTGGTTCGAAAGGTCCACGTGCAACGCTGGAATGCCACCTTGGTATCTCCAAGCAACAACTGATCGTTGACGGCGTCGTCAGCATTTTCGACATGCAGGCACAAACATACATCAACGTTCAATTCTTACCCGAACCTATATTCAAGTTCTATTTGTATGGCTACCTGCTCACCTTGGAGGATGTTGATGATTGATCCATGCTTGCCGGCAGGTCGGTGCAATTTGCGAGCATATTCATGTTCAAGCTCGATGCGGAGCTACTTGGGTCTATCCATGACCTCTCTAATGCCGACTTCTCGCTGCACGCCGAGCTTCAAAACGATATTCTCGAATACATTGCACAACAGATCATCGAGCAATTTGAAGCTGCGAAAGTCACCGCCACTCAAGGCTTACAGGCTGCGCAACAGAAAGTCGATGAAGCACAGAAAGCCTGGGAGGGTGCGATTGCAGATGCAGAGAGAAAAGTTGAAGCCACAAAAGCAGAACGGGAATCACACGACCGTAGCGTCCGGAGCTTTAATCAGCCCATCATTGACTTATATCGCTCCACTATCGCTCGACTGCAGGAAGTTTGCGAAAAATTCAGCAAGGAGGTCGAAAAGATTCAGGGGGCAGTAGATCAAGCCGAGCAAGCCCGTGGTGCCGCCTTGGCAGATGCTCGACAAAAAGTTGACGATGCCGAACGAGACAGGCAGAACGCGATCGACGAAGCACAACGTGGCCTCGATGAAGCAGAAGCAGGCCTCTCCGCGGCGCACAGAGATACCAATCGACTTATCGATCATGCTCAGCAGGAGGTCTGGAGACTCGAGCATGCAATGGACGACATAAAGAACATCATTGATGAATACAATGAAGCACCTTCGTACCAATTTTGGAAGAAAACTGCGATCCCAGCTCTCTGGATCAAGGTCGGAATTTTGGAGATACAAAGGTCGACCGCGAGCACTGCCTTGGACACTGTTCATGCTATCTTGACGGGCTCAGAATTTCTTTCGAAAGTAGCTGACGTGACGGCTGCTCGTAACGCTGTGGAGACCGCCAAGAGGAAAGGGGACCATGTTGTTGCAGTAGTGCAGAGGATGCTACATGAAACCGACAAAACGTCCCAGGATGCTGTCGATGGGGCCAAAGCCATGCTGAAGAACGCCCAAAACGCAGCCGAGTCCGCTGCTATAGCTGTTGTAACTCAGGAGATGTTCGACAATGTGGACAAAATCGCTTACGAGGCTGCCGAGGCTGCAATTGAAGGGTTGAAGGACTGCACCGAATTTATTGCCGTCAATGTTGCTGAAGCAGGGCTCGCATTGGCCAGAGGATCGTCAAAGCTACTGGATGCTACCAAAGCAGCCTTGTTGTTGGCGGAGAAGACGAGTCAACTTGCGTTGTCGATCCTCCAGGAGGTCGTCAGGTTCGGTGCAAAGGCCTTGAACATAAAGACAATCATTCTTTCCGGAACCCTCCGTGGGATTCTCGGGATCGGTGGTGACAGTGCTAGGCCTCTTTCAGCTGTCGTCAAAGGACACGTTCTGGGCCAGCTATTTAAAATCGAAGTCGAGTTCGACCTCCAGAAGCCCATAGCATTCATCATTGCGATCTTCGAAAAGTAAGTCGACGATCGGCATGTTGTGTTTACTAAGCTTTTCCCCAGCCTGTGGGATACGATCTCCCACACATTTACGTTTACCACAATGGCAGTTTCTAACAAGCCATTTGACCTGATGGGGAGTGCCACTGTCGACGATACGAGCGATGAGATGGATCCTGTCGCTTTCCTGGCGAGAAGCAGATATCTGCAACAGCGACCTGACGTCCTCAAGACACTCACAGATAAAGTTGAAATGATACCCATGGACATGCTTCGTGGGCCATTTAGCGGCAAACCGATGGTGCCCTCGCTGGCCGTGGCTAGAAAGACGTTGATGTTGATGCACCAAGCAAACGGTATTTCGGTCTTTGACGATCTTGATGTAGTGTAGGCACGAATGCTCGGTGTTTTGTATCCAATCTTGGGCGGAATGGGACGAGATGAGTGTATACTAGAGGTTGAAGTAACGTTTCAAAAAATCACACATAGTATTTTCATTGAAACATTGGTCGCTCATGGTAAAGCCGCGTCCTTATTCCTCCGCAAACAGACCTGGAACTATTGTGCACGCCAAACGCTCTGCACTGTCAGGGCCTCATGATTTGTGTTGTGCTCCCTGCTCCCTGCCTCTTTGCATCACCCAAGTTTATCCGCTCTGCCAGTGGTCGCAATTTGGTTGTCAGACGAGTCACAAGTCAACATTTGTGGATTGTAGGCTGAACGTGTTCCAAACCTGATGTGTTTTCCTCAGAGGTGATGGACATCCTAGTTTGAACACGGAGGGTCCAAGCTAAATCGTTGATGGTGCTCATCACGACGTTGGTTCTGAGGGCTTCTGTTTGTCCCTTGGCGATCATATTGCTTAGTCCGTTCTCGCAGACCATGATTAACATAACAGCGTCAGTGATAATGAGACATGTTCGACCAAAATAGCGTGCGTCCTATTCTTCCGCCCTTGTCCCCGTCCTCCCAAGTTCGATGATCTCCTCTGCACTCGACCCGTCGTCCTCCTTCCGCATCCCAGCACGATAACGAAACAAAGCAGATCGGAAAAAAGCATCATTCGCACCTTTGAGACCCGTGTCATCCACGCCCACGATCCTCAATGCAGGCGACCCATCGTCCGTCGTCCTCAGCACGACTCTCAAGCGGTCATCCATACCTTGCACAGCAACATCCCGGACACTGCGACCACCACGGTTTTCGCTGATGCCTTCGCAACGATAACCTTTGTCCGACTCGGACAACACCCTTGACAGGTCCCCGGCGGAGGAGGCGAGAAGAACGACCATCGTGTCCGTCGGATCGAATGTACGAACTGAGGGCGCTTCATTGGATGGATCGGCTTTCAGGATCGTATAAACCCACGTGGCTACTGTCAGGACAGTGACAAGTGTGATCGCTGCCAACGAAGGACGGTGCGTGCGTAGGTGAAATGTCCACCCATATGTTTGTACACTAACGGTGCCGTTGAGTTGAGATAACGCGTCTATCTCTGATTGTACAGCTGATCTAGTAAGGTCAACCTGGCTTTTCAGGATCTGTTGCAGGCGGAAGTGTGCTGAGTCAGGGCTGGACAAACAATAGTGGTGATGACACGAACGTACGGTGCCTATACACTCGATCATTCCAGTCAGATAGAGTTCCTATTTCCCATTCGAGATGAGCGTCAAGAAAAGTGAACGAAATTTCAGAAACCAATTCCTCATGAAGGTGAACTAGATTTATACCCACAATGTTAGCTTTAGAAACAGAATCTGACATTTGGTCCCCAATCAAATTCCCAGTTATTCCCTGACATTTTTCCGACAGCTCCAAATCACAGCAGCGGGGTACCACGCAGTCACCACTGTGCTATTAATACTAGTGGGATCTGGAAGAGTGCGCTGGGAGAGGGGTGGTTGGGTGACATTGACAATGTTACTTTGTTCATAATAGGTAGTCTGGACGGTGGTAACTAGGGGTGTGACTTGACAAATTAGATTGAATGTGGAGGGATAACCTGGGCCTTCGGGGGTACCAAGAAGAACGACTGGGAACAAAGCTTCAGACTTGATATGCAGGGGATGTTTTCCATGATGTTATACTCACGGAAAGACTGGTTTGATGGACCCGCGAACCCTTGACTGAAGCAAAAGGAAGCCATGAGCAGTCCATTGGCAGGGTTCAGGCCAGTTTTGATAACCCCCACAGTGGCTATATGAAGTGAGTCATTTCATTCAGGCAAAAAAAGGCATGGGTACATACAATATCGTGCATCAGACGAGCAATTCGTACTCCAGTTATATATATAAGTGGGGGGGGGGTTGGGTCCGACACACTTTTGAATGACTCTGTGATGTTCGGAGTGATGACTGGATCATTAGACGTGGATGCCCGACAGGAGACATCAGCTGTGAATCCTTGCTGGGTTACGTTATAGGTTCTGGATAG